>JAANSK020245876.1:0-13784 GCA_011763485.2 Isoetes engelmannii
GGCCAAGATCACGCCACTCCAACGGCTGTGATGAAGCCAGGTGTCGCTGTGAATGTAGCCCGTGTGGCGACCGTATTGTACAGCCGTATGGCCGTAATGTACGCCATCCGTATGGTCGTCACAGTCATTACATGTCAGACATGTTCGATGGAACATCTAAAATGTGCAAATTTGACAAAGATGCTAGGAACTCTACCCACATTGGACGAGCATATTGTGCAATATGCTCTAGATTTTAAGGGTTGGATAAGAGGTTATCATTTCTAGTTACACATTATAAAGCCTTACTAACATCTCAAACTATTGCAGAACAAGAAGAAAAATAAAGACTTTCCTAAGGGTTTCATGCATTTGGTGAGAATCGCTAGAGAAGGACGGAACCTGGCAGATGGACCTCGGATGTTGTGCCCTTTGAATACGAAGAATTCAACATGTTCTATCAGAACTTGTAATCTATTTTCTACTATTCAAGGGGACTGCACCAAGCTGGTCGGGATTGTCAAGCCGCAGGACTTCACTCTTATTAATGGAGACATCCCTTACAGCTTCAGAGTAAAAGACAACCGATATGAAGACCACCCATTTAGGATCCCGAGTTTAATGACTTCATCTTGGGCTTAAAGAAAATCACGCTAGCTAAACATTGGTGACTTGTTGTCAAGGGGGGTTCACATGTTTGGTGCGTAAATAAGGGCAGAGTGCACATAATGGGGTTTTTTATTACCTATTGCGTACATATAATAAGGGGTATTTACCATTTATCTCAGTTGTCTAGTTGTATTTTTACGAGTATAAGGGTATAACAAGGCATTTTTATGGGTATGATAAGGGGGTTTTGTCTAACTCTAGGAATGCAGATGCCATATCCAAAATACATATAGGTGAATCCCCTGGGCTTGTTGTGTTCCACTCAAGCATGCAGGCTGGGATGATTGAAGCCAACTTCAAAAATTATTTTGGCTCCTCTGTATAGGGAGGGTATGAGAGTCTAGTTTGGTATGTAATTTATGATTTTATATTTTGGAATATGCTGCTTCCATCTAACTCACAATTGACTTAATCCTTTCCTACCTAACTTCTTTTTCCTTTTTTAGAATAGGAAACTTTTATTTTCTGCGACAAACTTTCTTGTAATACGGTTTATCAATCGTAGTACTGGCCGATTCCCAAAAAATGAAATTAGTAATTTCGGATTTCTATGATGTGTATTATGTGACAACTGAAGTGCACCTTGATTTCATCAATGGTTGCTAACAAACTAGTCCTAACAATCCATTTTGAGCAATATAGTTTTAAGAATTTGAATTGTAAATTCAACTAGCATTGTTTTTGTCGTGCAAATAAATAATACAAGCCGTCATTCATAAGGGAAATCATATGAATCTAGAATGTGTATGAACACAATATCACTAGAGTAGGAAAAGATGTGTGCAACTAGCTTTCAGCCTTCTTACATTTTGCCAAAAACACTAACTTTCAACTTTCTTATATTTTGTCCCAAGCCTGCCTTACTACTAGTTTTCAAATTTGTCGCTTACATAGTCCTCTCACAAATCTGAATGTATCGAAATGTCATGTCTAAAATTACCAATAAGTATTTGGCCAAACCTATGTCAATTGAGGCCGGCGGCCATAACTGCAGTTGACTTGGAGTCTATGATCTTGATGGACAAAATGGCATTACCAATTAAGAATTATCTTGACTTGGAGTCTATGATCTTGATGGACAAAATGGCATCCTATATTATAAAATTATACCGTGTATGTTTGTTCGTGGGTCAAACCCTAGATCGGACGGCCCAGATTTTAAGTTAAGAGTTGGACGGTCCAGATAGCTTTTTTCCCTACTTCCGATTTAGGGTTTCATCACAGTATCGACGTCTATGAAGCTCGATTGATCCTTTCTCGCTCTTGGCGCTGTTTTGGAGGATCGACTATGGAGATAGACGGTCCCTTGGATATTTCTTGGTGCTTACAGCTGCTAGATAGTCATTCTATACCTTTTTCTTCCACTGTTATCTCTTTCACATCTCGCAGGATATAAGTTATGGCTATGTGTGAAATGCCTTGCTAAGCCAATGCCATTGTCAGGACTGCTTTAGGTCTATATTTTACCTTGACATTTGGTCGTCCACGTTTGTTAGGGTCCTATTGTGCTCAATGACAGATAGATAATCATCCAGTCAATCGTTTTGAGCACTGCAGAGTTGTAAGGGCCTGTCTTTACATCCTAAGTTCTCACTTTCTTAGTGGCAACCAAGATTACAGTTAACATGATGATAAGTAAATTCGTATTCTCAAAAATTAGCTATAGAGAATGAAGATTTGGGGAGCTATAGCTGAGATAAACAATAAAGATCTGGTTGTCAATCTTTCGGATGGATTGTGTGGATTTGTCAAAGCAGAAGATGATTGTGGTCCACTTGGAGAGTCCATTGAGCTGGAAAATGGCAGGAAGAGAAAAAGGAAGATGAAAATAGATGGGAAGGTAATGGTACATTGAGCTTCTTAAAATCTGATCTGCTTGAATTTAGCATTATTTCTTCAAACTTACGCAACTAGGGTTTCTTCGTTACCTTCAAACGTACCCATCTAGGTTTCGTCTTTACTGAGGCTTCCGTCCAGATTTCTCAAAAGAAGATTGTGACTCTGTTTCTCTATATGCCGTCTGGCAATAGAAACATGGCAAGTTCAAACCCGACTTAT
Source organism: Isoetes engelmannii (assembly GCA_011763485.2). NCBI lineage: Eukaryota > Viridiplantae > Streptophyta > Lycopodiopsida > Isoetales > Isoetaceae > Isoetes > Isoetes engelmannii. Next base: position 2,707 of record JAANSK020245876.1, read on the forward strand.
GGCATGCCATCAGTAATACTTGCACTTGCCCAGAACAGGGATTTTACATCCGGAGTGCAGGATTGGTTATAGTCTGTTAATGTAAGATTTCTAGGTTGTTTTTGTGCATGCCATCAGTAATAGTTGCACTACTAGAAGAGGGTTTTTACATCCGGAGTGCAAGATTGGTTATAATCTGTTAATGTAGGATTTGTTTAGTCTGTTAATGTAAGATTTCTAGGAGCCTGTTTTTGGGATTTCTGTTAATTGAAAAATAGAACCACAGAGAATGATTTGCTCTGTGCTAATTTGAGTTAAGTCCGATTCTCGAATTTCAATTAATTCGTGCGTCATTGTTTGTTTTAGTCTGTTAATGTAAGATTTCTAGGAGCCTGTATTTAGGATTTCTGTTAATTGAAAAATAGAACCACAGAGAAGGGGAATGATCTGAGAAGGGGAATGATCTGTTCTCTGTCTGTTCTGTGCTAATTTGAGTCAAGTCCGATTCTCGAATTTCAATTAATTCGTGATTCATTGTTATTGGGAAAGGAAAGACTATGTTAATCAACAAGGCTGCTAAAGTCTACCTCGAAAATGTTCATTTTCATACATTAATTTGAAGCCATTCATGGCTTTGCCTTGCTGCCAATATTCCTGCATTTCTGGAGGCTATTACTTAAAAGAGAGGCAATTGACTATACACAGTCACATCGAAGCTGTGAAGACCCTTTGTTATCACAAACATGTTTGTTATGTATAAAAGTTCTGTATGTCTTTTCTTATCCCTGATTTTTGTATATGTATGAGATTTTTTGTTTGCAAATATTATGATCAAAGGTTAGTGCCATGTGATTAACAATCTATACACAAACTGGGGATATTATGCAATAGGTAGACGTATGACATGTAAATAAAGGGGTACAAACCATTGACGGCAATTTGACTTATAGACAATCACGTCAAAGCTGTAAAGACCCTTTGTTTTTTGAGTTTCATTGCTTCTTTGATTGTAGTTCTATTGTGAGCACTATGGAAAGTGCAGCAGCGAAAGCTAAGATGCTTGGACATAACTTGAGCTATACTTAAGCAAAGGAAGGATTATAGCTCCATTATATAGAGGGGCATCTTGCTTAATTGAGCTAAGCAAGACATGGCAATTGTTTTAGACTTTGAAGTTGGCTTCACTTTTCTATTTTATGAAGACTATGGGGCCCTTCTTATAATCGAAGAAATGTTTATAGCTCCATTGTATGGAGGGGCATCTCGCCTTTCGAGGTCTAATGCAGTTTCTAAATTTAAAGCACAGCAAGACATGACACAAATTTCAAAGATTGTTGCACTTTAATAGTAATTTTGGTGAACAGTGCAAACTACGTTTTTGTCTATTCAACAATGCATACTATAATGCATATGAATATACGATGGTCTAATTAATATTGTAATATTGCATCAACAATGGTAACTCTGACATACGGTTGTGAATATTTGCATGAACAATGCCGTTTCAGAAGATAAATCCCAAATGTAACACAATTTTCAATATAAGGTTTCAATGTTTGGAGTTACATATAATGCTAATATATCTAAAACAAAAAAAAAAATTATTTACCTAGCCTAAGAATTAGGACGACCCAATGTGTAGTAATAACAAATGCATTAACTATCTTGAGAGAACTTTCCCAACCAGGAGAGAAGGATAGAAAAAAGAGGGAGTCATTATTTTAAGTAATAAAAAATATAATAACTACATTGAGAGAGTAATGACTACCTTGAGAGAACTTTCACTACCAAGAGAAGGATAGGAAAGAGGAAGTCTCTGCATCCAATCATGAAAAAGCAATTGGAATTTGCACGGCTGGCAATTGCGATTTGTATGGGGATTGGATGGCTGGCAATTGCGATTTGTATGGGGATTGGATGGCTGGCAATGTGTTAGTTTCAATGTTGTAGTGTTGGTTTCTCGATTTTTCTTCTGCTTCCAGAGGTGCATCTGCTCAAGGCTCTCAAGATACAAAGGTTTCGTCAAGATTGAAGAAGATGCTTGACTTTTCATTTACAAGTTCCCAACATTTACAAGGCTCTCAAGATACAAAGGCTTACAAGGCTCTCAAGATACAAAGGTTTCGTCAGGCTTGAAAAAAATGCTTGACTTTTCAATTACAAGTTCCCAACATTTACAGACCCAAACCGTTGCCCAACAACGCTTGGCACCGTTTCTAGTACCAATTAAGAATATCGGTTAAAGCAACTACCAAGCACCACACCTAATTTCAATAACTAACTTCAGGATTACCTACTATTTTTTTTTATGGGTATACTTATATGCAAAATCTTATTGAACCAAACCCCAATTGCCAATCCCAACAAGGGACCCAATTTGTAGCGTGTACATGGCATAATGCTCGATCAGCTTGGTCTTCAGACATGAGCAATATTGCAAATGCATTGACATTTATTAAAATTGCAAATGCATTGACATTTATTATTCACAGATACGAGGTATTATCACATGCAATCACTATTACACAAATATATATTACAGTATCACAAAGAATTTCGCAACGGTATATATATCACATGCAATCACTATTAGGCTACACAAATATATATTACATTATCACAAAGAATTTAGCAACTCACTGCCTTCCTTAACTAAAACAAAAACGCTTCCACCATCTCCACGGGAAATACGCAGGTCATCATCTAGATATGTTGTCAACAACCATGATTGAGCCCTATCAGTTTGAATTGGGAATTTAAGAGGTGGCCGACCATTCAAAGATTTCGCTACTGACGATGCAGCTTCTTGCAGGGGTCTAAGGACTCCTTGTATGGGAGACAGATCAATCTTCCTACCCATCAGCTCAAAGCTCTCAGGTACATCAATGGAATCCATCAGCTTTGGAGTTCCAATGATGCCTTCTTCAAATTTGATCTATAAGAAATATACAAAGTCAGAAATATGCACGTTGCAAAATTCCATGGTTATTTCATTAAAAAGATGCCCTTGAATCATAAAAATTTAGCAAACTCTTCAAATGACAAAATTAAAGTACAGGAGAATTCAAAAGTCAAAGTGATTCAGTTATTTTGCTAATCGCCAATTTCTTTGATGCGTGAGGTTACAAATTAGTCCCTTTCATATATAGCTCACCAAGAATGCAAGAAAGTCTGCAACTCCCCCTGATGCACACCTTAAGATGACTAAATCTTGAAAACCTTCCCTTGCTTGATTCATATTCCTGAACATATGGACGTCAAGAATTGATTCCATCACCCAATGCTCTCATATGATTAGTGTACAGATGCCAACTGCTTGGCCCCATTACATCATAATCCCTCACAGAAACCGAAGTTAATACACTTGGTTATATCAGCAGTACCCAAGCTGGTAATACTACACCCATGACAGTTGAATTCTTACAGAGATATGGCTGCAAAGCACTTAAACCAATTTTATGCTGAAAGGGTGCATGCCTACAACTTGGATCACTGATGTGGCTGCATAGACTAATCTCTACAACTGTAACTGTAGTACGCAGGTTTCTCTACTGTGCATTTTAGCATAGATCATATCCATGCCATTCTTAGAAGGTCAACATAGTGTTACAGCATGTGGGTTGCATCATTGGCTAAAGCAAAACTAAGTGACTGGGGTTATCGGCCTTCAAATATTAATGACGGGTTTCAACCAAATAGGACCTTCACTGGGCCAGATTTCTGACCAGGTGTGGATGTCTCCTAGCAGCTAAGAGTTTAACTTAACTCTTTGGGTTCTGCGATAGATCAAAGGGAAATGGTGGAAGCCATCAATTCTTGGAATGGTTGGGTAAGTTGAGGATTGCGCAGGACATTTAAGACAGTTGTGTCACAAGTGGTGCACCTATGATGTATTCAGTGTGATCATTGAATAGAAAACCTTTGATATGTTGATTGAAGAGGCTGCTATATATGAAAAGTGAGAATAAAATTTTGCTTTTGGCATATGGGAGATTGTTGAAGGGATGGAGGAATAATGAAGCGCATAACATGATTGCTGATTCACTCAAACAATCTGCAGCAATGCATGTGAGCTAGAAGAATCCTCTATGAAGTCTTGACATACACTACAAAGGTGCATCTGAGGACTCTAGAACAAAAAAGGATGGCGAGAGCAGTAGCAGTTTGCCCATTATCCCAAAAAAAGAAATTAAGCAAAAGAAGAAGGAAAGAGTGAGCCTGATGGAGTGAAGAAAATGAGCAAACGTCTTTGAAAAGATGGACACTGCATGAACACGTGATAAAACTGTTTCGGTCTTTGAAACAGAGAGCTCAATCTGTTCAGATCCAGTGGAAGCAAATGCTCCAATCTAGTGGGATAAAAGTTATGCCAGTTATATGTCCAAGTAAGAGTGTTAAAAGAGTGTGTCCCTGCTCCTTTATTCACTGACCTGGCAGAGTCTGTGTGATCTGGCAACAACAGGTGCAACTGTTATTAGCTAAGAGTAATGTCTCGTCTTAGTTATGGATAGGCTAGCTGTAAGCAGGTTTCTTGCCATTTTTTTTGTCAATACATCTTAGTGTGAAGAACTTGCATTATGTTACTCCTGCCGTTTGGCATCAGAAACATTCATGACTCTCACGGACATACTTTCCACATCCTTAGTTAAAGCATCCAAAAGGTATAAAAGGATTTCTTTGCAGTGCATTCTATTGTGCAGATTCTTCTAAACAGACCAAGATAATCTTTCATAGGAAATATCCATGAGCACAAATCTCTAGCTGGGCTCTAACATGAATAGACTTGCATTCTGAAACGATGGAAAATAAATCTATTTGATAAATGTATCAGTAAGTTATTACATCTATATTATACACGTCTTGATGGTCTGTTGCAACTCTGACTATGAATAGCAAAAGATATAGGGCAATCAAATCACCTGCACACGTTTTGGACTCCGAACTTCAAAAGATGCACTGGTACTAAACGAAGTGGAACCAATAGGGCCTGTGAAGGTGACAGAATTTTGTGCAGTGAATCCTTCAGCATCTATAGTCTGTGAAATTTCTCCAACCTTCACAAGTGGCAATATTCCTGCTGCCAGAAGGGGGAAGAGTTCTGAAAATGAAGTGTACCTGCACATAAGACATATAGGTATCTCTTTAATCAAGTGGCTTTCCTACATGTCTCATAAATTTGAACAAAAGGAACAATTTTGTAATGACATCCTGATCACTTCATGAGATTAGAATTTAAAATAAAATAGATAAGAACTTAGTCCTCCTATACTTACGCCAAAATCCATTTTCCATTAAGCAATTGCAGTGCTTCTGTAGGAGCAGGAGTCGGATTCTTTGATTCCAGCTGATTAATGAGCTCTACCACCTCTGCACGGGTTTCGCTACTAGCTTTGAGGCCACGTTCAGTACCATAAAGAGAATCTATAAGTGCCCTCTTCAACCCCGAGCAAGCATCATCTGCAGGTTTCTCTGCAGTTGTAGTTGTAGTTGTAGTTGTAGTTCCAGTTTTTTCGAGCTTAGCTGCAATATTTTCTTCCCATTCATCGTTGATATCATCATTTGCCACAGCCGAAACTACTAGATTTCTCCAACCAGAACCAGAGCCCAATTTTCCACAACCCAAATGAGATAAAAAGGGTTCTTTTCGAAATGAAACGCTACTACTTCTACCTGAGAAGCCAGACAGTCTATAGCTTGTCACAGGCAAATTGGGCGTTAGCAAAGAACCCATAACTGTGGCGGATGTAGCCATGGTTCCGAACCGATCAAACACGCAAGCAGCCTAAGAAGGCGTAGTGGAGATAACAAGAGGTCCAGAATTGAGCAAGCGGCTTGAGATGCAGCATTCTTTCCTGCGGCCCACAAAAACAATGACGTCGGTCTGATATTCCATGCGCCCTATTTTCCTGCCAGGTTTCATATTTTTCCTGTCATTTCATATTTTTCCTGTCATTTCATATTTCTAAGATCTCATTCTCAGGGTGAAATCACACTAGGGCTGTGTGCCCAAAAAAATAGATCATTTACCAAATGAGGACTTTGAGGAAGCTTGCCAATATTAATGAATACTATCGGACTCTTAAAGATATAGAGAGTTACCTTGCTAATAATGCATATAGAGAGTTACATGCATATATATACCTCTCTTTTGTTGATATACTTAGGGTATGGGTGTCTTCTACCGTGCCCTAACCTTGGGGCGGAACCACCCCCCCCCCCCTCTCCAGTCGCCATATGACACACCTTGTTGTCATTACTCACGTGTCCACCGAACGTCCCAGGTGGCCCGCCTTGGAAGTTGGTTTCTTCCAACTCCCGTGCGGGTTATGTCCCCCGAACGATGTGTAAAGACGTCGAACGTTAGACAGGTTGCCTGCTACCATGCATCTGCGAACCATGCATGCATATGCAAGAAGCCCTGGGCATGCCAATTTGAAATGTGAATTCAATGCCGGTTGCATGAATTGGCGCCCAAAACCCTGCGCTCGATTGCCCGAAGCAATTTCAATGATCGTGCTCCCGCTATGGCTTTGATCATATCAGTACCTTGTTCAGACCACCCTGTTTCAGAAATACCGCTCACGGGCATTCCGGAGCACGGTACAAACATATTAGCAATGAGGGCACGCGGAGAAATCGATGATGAGGAGGGTAGCAGGGTTCCAACAGCTCGTAAGCGGGTTACTACCCCCAGGAGGAAACGGAAGGCACCACAAGGGAGTACTAGAATCCTCCCAATGTTGAGGGGTCCGCTCAAACGTGGCCAGTGGACCGAGAAGCAGATGCTAGACATACTAGAAGAGGTTAGTGAATTTGACATTTCAGTTAGAGAAGCCTCTAGGCGTTCTGGTATACCCCAGTCTACCATACGTGACTAGTTATGTGGTAGGATCACCTACAAACAAACCAATCATCCCCAGATTCTATCAACTCTACAAGAGAAAGAGATGTCAATTGGGCACTTGGCAGGGCAGAGCAAGGTATGGGAGTCACCCTGACTGATGTCAAAGAGAAGGTTGCAGAGATGGCCCGAGATGGGGGAGATTTTGTACTGCAAGGGGTGCCTGGCAGTAAGTGGTAGAGGCTATTCAAGCAAAGGCATCCACAAATTGCATTGAGGAGCGCAGAATCACTAGATGTTGCAAGGACACGTGCCATGAATCAAGAAAACGTAGATGGTTTCTATTCTGGCCTTAGCCAACTATATGCTGAGTTCATGTTCCCATTCTCTAGGATCTGGAATGCAGATGAGACTGGCATTCAGGCTGGGAAGGTGAAGGGTATGAAGATCATAGTGAGGAAGGGGGCATATAGGATAAGTGAGATTGTTATAAACAATAGGGAGTGAATGACAATCCTGGTATGCATGAATGCAGAAGGGTACCAGATCCCTAACATGTACATTTTTAAGGGAACCCACATGGGGGAAGACAACATAGCAAAGTGTTAAGAGGATGCAATTTAGGCTATGCAAACATCAGCTTGGATGACATCTGAATTGCTCAAGTCCTGGGTGGATCATTTTGCAGCAAGAGTGCCAGGGTGGTGTTTCCCCACAAGAACCTCAACTTATAACTCTAGATGGGCACGGCAGTCATGTAGAACTAGTATTGATTTTGGCAGCAAACTTTGCATTGTTGCCTGCACATACCTCTCATAGGCTACAACCTTTGGATGTGTCTTGCTTTGCACCATTCAAGACCAATTCAAGAGGCAGAGGTCTGCATACATGGTTGCCAAGGGCGAGTCTGAACCAAGAAGGAAGAACATAGCAGAATTGATATCAAGGTCTCTTGATGCTGCTCTTACATCTAAGAACATCAAGGCTGGTTCCAAGGCAACAGGGATATGACCTTTTAACTTAGGAAAGGTGAGGCGAGGGCAAGAAGCTACCAGGTTTGGGAGGGTCTCTATAGAGCAGATTGAAGAGGAGGTTGAAGAAGATGAGGAGGACAATGAAGATGATGAGGATTGGGATGAATTCAACATGGATGATGTGCAACAACTATGGGAAAATATGCCAAATCCCAATGCAAATGATGAGCAGCAACCAATGCTGCATAATGAGCAGCACACAGTTCCTAGTGGGGCCGAGGACATAGATGCACATGTTGGCCTTGGTCCTCATGTGGAGCAGCATACTCCTACTAGTAGTAGGAGTATGCTGCTCCACATGAGGACCAATGCCATTAGGAGTAGTACTGGGGCTAGGGACATAGAAGCACGTGCTGGCCCTGGCACTAGTTTAGCATGCACACAAGTTGCAGACTCTCATGCCTTTTTGCATGCCCACTCTCATGCCATTAGGCAACGATTGGCAAATGTAAGGCCATCACAAGTATGTGTGAGGCAATCACAAGGATTTAGGCAAAGGAAGAGGGTTGTTGCTCCTGATCTAGGTGGAAGGGTGCACATCTCTAGTGATGTTTTCTGCTAGGCACTAGCAGTCGAGAAGGCTAGGAGGGGGGAGGGCTGAGGCAGGAAGGTTGAGGGATGAGCAGCTTGCACTTAGGAAGGCTGGGGCTGCAAGGAGGAAAGCTGAGAGAGAGGAAGCTACTAAGAGTTCACAGATGAATAGGGAAGAAAGGGAGAACAAGAAGAGGCAGCAACTGCATTCAAGGCTAATATTGCCAGGCTCATGGGTTTTATGTATCCCAGGGGTCTGTCAAAGGTTGCAGCATTTTCTGCTTACCAGAGGCCCATGAGTGTTGAAGTGAAGACAAGAAGGATGTAGGCCAAGAACAGATTGAGGTTGAGGCATGGACTGAGTCCTATTAGAGCGCCAATTACAATAAGCTCACATCTAATGCAGCAGTGCAACAACCTGCCAGTCCAATTGCCAGCACTCCTGCACATGACCACTCACAAGGCATTGATAATGAGGATGAGATGATGTTATGTATAACCTGGAGGACACACATATTTGCTCGGGTGATGTTGGAGGTGGGCAAGAGGTTAGCATCGAGGGCATACCAGTAGTTAGGCCTGTCCCAAACCCAATCAGGACAATCAAGTCTCCAATGAAGGTTTGGGACTTGACAAACTCACAAGGCACACCCCAAGCGTCTGCCGTCATAGGGCAAGGCAACTCCATTAAGCTAAACACATAAGTGTGGTGAAAATTGAGGCACAAAACAAAATTGGAACTCCATTTAAATAAAACAAAGGCACAACCTCATAAAAAAAGGATTTCTCGTCCAGTTTCATTTTTACAAAACCTGTAAAAACAATGGAAACATAAAATCAAGGACACTTCCTGTGTCTATTGAAAACTGGGAGAACTAACTGGATAGGGAAATCTTCAGTACAAGAGGCATCTGAGTCCTCGGACTCTCCCTTACCTCCAGCTTTCGTCAGTTTCTTCTTTGCCCTAGTCCTTTTGCCTACCCCTGCACCAGCTAGTTCATCATTAAGATCTAAAAGCACATCCCCTAGTCCTCCTTAGTTTTGTCGGTTGGCATTCCTGCAATGAAAGACATAGGTCCACATGAGGATGCTTTTGTAGAAGCAGAGGGTTGAAGGTTTGAAACAATTATGTATTTATCAACATCAGAATCAGACTTCGAGGATGTCCTTTCAAGTATAGAAGTCGATGTTGTGATATCCTTAGGCATTATGGTATGTGTGGAACCTGCTGGATATGTGCTGGAAGCTATTTTTCTAGTACTGATCGGTCACTGAATTCACATTCTTCTCCATTCGAATTAACTTGTTGCACTCTGAAAATTGTAAACTCTTACCTCTTTTTGGATGTCTTGGACTGCTGGCCCTTTCAGGGTTGTGCTTTGCAGATAATGGGGTCTTTCATTTATTTGTTGGTGTCATCTTGCCTCCTTTTGCTGTCTCTTCTTCCTAATGCTTGTTGGTGTCACTTCAGCCTAAGGCTCTTATATGTTCATGGTGCTAGCAGGCATTTTAAGCACATGAGTTTCTTTTTTACTGCAGGCTCATAGTGGACCTTACCCAAATTGTTTCAATAGCAATTCTGGAAGGGGAAGATCATCTGCACAGTTTAGGGAGGTGTTCTTAGAGAGTAGAAGTGGTATGCAAGGCAGGTGAGACATATGTCCACAATTGAGTTTCAGGTGAAGACTATAGTCTTTTTGGAAGCCAAAACCACAACATTTGCAGTAGTCTTCGAAAGACAAAGGGATAGGCCATGCCACAGGGTAACCCTAACTGCATTATCGTCAATTCTACAGTGGTCTGCAAAAATTTTAAGTAGCTCTAGGAGGCTACAATTCAGTTCTCGTTATCTTGAAGTTGACCTTGTAGATCAATTAGCATGTCTATCAAATCTTGGTTCACTAGTCCACAACTCATTTCCCTTAGCCTGTAAAGCATAGCCCAAAGAGGTCTCCTTGGGCCTTTGAAATTGTAGATTGCTTTTCTGGATCGTCTTCTTGTCTCTCTTCGGCTTCAATTTTTCTGTAGCCGCTTCAACTGCCTTTTGGATATCCATGTATGTCTTCGAAGAAGCTCAGAATTTTTTGCCTTCTCATCCACCTCCCTCAACTGCAACTTTAGTCTCTCAGAATTTTTTGCCTTCTCATCCACCTCCCTCAGCTGCAACTTTAGTCTCTCCACCATCGTGCCCAATATGGCCAGTCTGTTTTCCATTGTTGCAATCTTGGCCAGCAAGGCAGGATGCACAGGGGGTTTGTGCCGAGATTGGGCTTTGGTCTGGTAAGAGCAACCCTCTATTTTCACGGTGAGGACGGTTCCAGGGCTGCTGCAAGGATGCTGGCCCAGAGTTGGCCTTACCCCTTTCTTAAATTTGTGGGATCACATAGCAACAGCAGTCCAGTTTACCTGATATGTCTCTAAATTCTTCTTTGCCTTGTTGCAACTATTATAACGGAAATTAATGCTGGAGGAATTAAAGAAATTGAGAAATGATGGGAAGAATGCTTATATAGTAAACAATAAAGTGGTCATTCGTGGTAGAGAATAGGGAAGCGAGGTCCTCAAGGTGCTTGTCTGGAATATAATGGTTTAGATGAATAAAATATTTTGAGTAAGTCATTTCATGTTATTGTTGTTTACTGAAACTTGGGAGCATGAGTCTAACAGGCTTCTAGATATCCCAGGTTTTACTT
>JAANSK020245887.1:0-13783 GCA_011763485.2 Isoetes engelmannii
AATATTAGGAAAATAAAAAACAATCGCCATCATTTCTATGGCTTAAAAATATTCAGAGGATGATAAAATCATCACTGGCCGGGATACGATCGAGCAAGGGCGCCTAGAAGGAGGAAAAAAACACTAACAACAAGAAGGCCGATTGCTTGGCTTATATACTCAAAATTTACAGACGTCGCATGCGACGTCAGTCAGCGGTCACCTCTGACACGTCACCACAGACTCGGATGCCAAGTCACGTGTCCGTTGGTCACGTCCTCCACGTCGCATGCGACCTGACGTCGTGGCCAGCAGAGACGTGCCAGAGTGGATGCCACGTCAGATAAACTTTGCCATGTCATGTGCCGCTGGCCATGTCATCCACGTCGCATGCAACACGACGTCGGCAAATAGACGCTTGGCGATATGGTTTTGGCAACGTGGTCGCAGACGTCGGCCACGGGTCGCCTCCACGTCGCGTCGCATCCCAGGCGATGTCCTGGGACGTCGCACACGACGTGTTTGCAACGCCACGTTGCTGGTCGTGACGTCTGTGCGACCTCGCATTGCAATTTGCAACGTGATGTCGTATACAGACGTCGCATGTCGACGTCGCGAGATACCCAATTTTCTTGTAGTGAACCCTATATAGTGAATTCTTTCCCAGATCGCGTACATGGAGGGCCTAAATGAAGACATCAGAAAGCTCGTGAAGGCCATAACCCCTCCCCCCCCCCAACAGTGTCAGACAGGGTCCCAATAGAATTCAAATAAAATAGCTTGATACAACAAGGGAAAGAGCTTGGGAGCTTACAGCTCTAGGCCCGCCAACCCAACTCTTGCTAGACTTATCTACAATGCAAATTATAGGAAGCAGGATAAAAAGTAGGTCACGTTTAAGGATAAACCACAGGCTGGAGGCTCCAACTATTCCAAAACCGTGAACCAGTTTCTCCAAGCGATTCTGAAAGAGAAGAGGCAGGAATGTATCGAGAAACAATTGCGCTTCAGATGCTTCTAGCCAGGGCATAGAACATAGACATACCCGTTTGTTATGAATGCGGCACTTGTCAAGCTGGGAGGATGGGAAACACCACCTGAGGATGACGATGTGGAGCCGTGCGACTATATCCAGCGTCAGTGTCATATCCTTGCTGCCATAGATACAAAAAATGCAGAGAGACAGTTTAATATAATATCTACAATTGGCAAAATACAAGCCAAGTCTTTTATAGTTTTCATAGACTGTGGAAGCATCCATAAATTTGCTTCCCCAAGGATAGTAGAAAGTTGAAATTGAAAACCATGAAATCAAGTCCAAGGCCTATTGTGCTAGCAAGTGGTGCAATCAAGCACACAGATGGAAAAAAAAAGTCAACTTCAATATTCAATTACCGGGAATTGATATCCAGATGGGAGCAGAAGTGATGAACATGAGGAAGTACGGCCTCGTAATAGGTATGGAATACCTCATCCCGGCAAAGGCTTTGATTGATTGCAGAAATAGAAAGGTCACTTTGATGGCACCCAATGGCAAGACAATGGAGATCGCAAGTAAGGAAGTTATGTAACGCTTGTCCAGTAGGAAATTGCTTGCATAAAGAAGGAGAAGATAGCCTACATCTTTAAACTCGAAGCCGTAGATGCTAATTCAGAGGAAGAAAAAGAGGATAACTCCTCAAGCAAGCTTCTCAAGTAGTTGGGCAAGCTGATAAAGAAATTCCACGATTTGTTTCTCGACGACGAGATCAAGGAACTTCCCCTGCACAGAGGAGTAGAGTGTGAAATAGCCCTCGAACCGGGTATGAAGCCGACAAGTAAGACACCTTACAGAATGGCAAACCATGAGCTATCAGAGTTAAAGAAATAGTTGCAAGAACTCCTAGGGTTCATAAGACCTAATGTCTCTCCATTTGGTGCACCCATTATGTTTTTCAAGGAGGAGGATGGAAGCTTGAGAATGTGCATCGACTACAAGCACACCATCAAGAACAAGTTTGCCTTACCCAGAGCAGATGATTTGACGGATCAGCTTCAGGACCAAAGGTCTTCTCCTAAATGGATCTCAGATCAGGGTATCACCAGATCAGAATAAAGGATGAAGATATTCACAAGGCCGCGGACAAGGTACGACCATTATGAGTTCACGTTCATGCCATTTGAATTGTCCAACGCCCCGACGATCTTTATGAGACTGATCTTCTGAGAGTTTCTCGACGAGCTTACCATTATCTTCTTTGACATTATATTGATCTACAGTAAAACTCTAGAGAAACACGTCAAACATTTGAGGAGAGCTCTTGTGAAGCTAAGAAGACATCAACTATATGCGAAGTTGTCCAGGTGTCACTTTGCCACGACCAGAGTCGAGTATTTGAAGCACGTCATTTCAATCGAGGGCATCTCCACCGATCTGGCAAAGATCCAAGCAATAGTGGAATGGCCAACACCAAAGAATGTGCATGAGGTAAGAAGTTTCTTGAGCTTGGTAGGTTATTACAGAAAATTTGTAAAGAACTCTACCAAGCTAGCCACCCCTTTGACATATCTCACATGAGGGCAAAAGATAAAAGATTGGGCAAAACATTGGCATAACAAAACTCAGCAGAGTTTTGAGAAACTAAAGGAAGCCTTGACAATTGCCCCAGTCTTAATGCTACCGGACCCGAAAAAAGACAAGCTAGTAGCGACTGATACAAGTAAGAGTGCAACCGGTGCAGTGTTGATGCAAAAAAAAGGGGCATAGCATATGATTCCTGGAAGATGAACGACGTCGAGACTTGCTACCTGACGCAAGATCAAGAGCTTCTAGCAGTGGTCCGAGCATTGAGATTATGGAGACATTAAATTTTGGGAAAAAAGTTCCAATAGTATACAGATCACCAGAGTCTCCAATATATATTTACTCACGGACCTTAATTTAAGGCAAATAAGGTGGATGGAGTTCCTGGAGGAATAAGACTTTGAGGTAACATACAAACTAGGTAAACTTAACGTGGACGCCGGTGCCCTCTCAAGATCTTCTAGCAGTGGTTCGAGCATTGAGATTGTGGAGACATTACCTTTTGGGAAGAAAGTTCCAATTGGATACGGATCACAAGAGTCTCCAATATATATTTACTCAACCGGACCTTAATTTAAGGCAAAGAAGGTGGATGGAGTTCCTGGAGGAATAAGATTTTGAGATAACATACAAAGTATGTAAACTTAATGTGGACGCCGATGCCCTCTCAATGCACCTCCTAACCACAAGAGTGCACTGCAATGCCATATCGACACTCACTAGTGAGTTTGGCAAGAAAATTGAGGAAACATTACCAATGGACACGGAATTATAGGAAGCATGGGCAAGCCTTTCTAAAGAGGCAAGGACCAATAAGAAGTCTCAGAGGGAGACCTTCAAACACTTAAAAAGGGAAGGTAAACTCCTATATCACAAAAATAAATTATGCGTACCTGAGTCATCGGTAGTCAGAAAATTGATACTCCATGACACACATAATAGCCTAATAGCTGGCTATGCAGGATGTATGAAGACTTACTTCAAGATAAGAAGTAGTTATTATTATCCAGGCATGAAAAAGCAAATAACAAGGTACATAAGCGAGTGCCAGATATGTCAGTAGACGAAGGCAGAGCAACTTCAAATTCCCAGAGTATTGGAACCCTTGCCTGTGGAAGTGGTGAGTATGGATTTCATAATAGGCCTGCCAAGAACACAAAGAGGCCATGATGCATTAACGGTAGTGGTGGACAACTTGTCCAAGATGGCTCACTTTGTGCGATGTAGGACCACCAATACAGCCTTAGATACTGCTGCACATTTTGCTAAAGAGATTTTTAGACTCCACGGTATGCCATGAGACATTATCTCAGACAGGGATCCGAAGTTCATGAGTGCCTTTTGGCAAGATCTCTTCACCATAATCGGCACCAAAATATCGATGAGTTCGGTTTATCATCCCCAAACTGATGGACAAATAGAGTGCACCAAAGAGATAGTGGAAGATATGTTGAGAACATACGTGTGGAATAAGCAGTCAAAATGGGTGCAGTCAAAATGGAATACGCAGTCACTTGGTTGAGTTTGCTTACAAAAACACCAAGCAAGAATCATCTCAAATGTTCCCCTTTATAATCAATTATGGTTATCAATGTCGCACACCTGATACTTGACACAATCCCATGTCAAAGGTGGAAGTGTCTCAACGTATGTTGGCAGATATGCAAGAGCTAGTTGATGAAGTCCGAGGATATCTTCTGGTAGCAAGAAGCCGCTAGAAAGCGCTAGCCGACAAGCATAGATCCTTAAGAGAATTCCAAGTATCTGACAACGTGCTTAAGATAAAAGTCAAACAAGCAAAGCTCTGAATTGGCACTTGCACGAAGCTTGCTCCACGATGGGCTGGACCATTTAAAATCATTCAAAGAATGGGTACTCAAGCTTAGAAATTGGAACTGCCAACTCATCTAAAAAATCCATAACATTTTCCACATAGGTCTCCTGAAGAAGCATACACCAAATCTAGAGGAGATGTTGGACACTCCGACTTTATTGGAATTAATCGATGAACAACTTGAGGTTGTTCCGGAAGTTCTTCTTGATAGGGCTTTTATTAAAACAAGAAGGTGGAACGTCTCAATGTATGTTGGCAGATATGCAAGAGCTAGTTGATGAAGTCCGAGGATATCTCCTAGTATCAAGAATCCGCCAGAAAGCGCTAGCCGACAAGCATAGATCCGTAAGAGAATTCCAAGTATCTGACAACATGCTTAAGATAAAAGTCAAACAAGCAAAGCTTCAAATCGGCACTTGCACAAAGCTTGCTCCATGATGGGCTGGACCATTTAAAATCATTCAAAGAGTGGGTACTCAAGCATACAAATTGGAGCTGCCAACTCATCTGAAAAATCCATAACGTTTTCCACATAGGTCTCCTGAAGAAGCATACACCAATTCTAGAGGAGATGTTGGACACTCCGACTTTATTGGAATTAACCGATGAACAACTTGAGATTGTTCCGGAAGTTCTTCTTGGTAGGGCATTTAATAAAACAAGAAGATCTGAATTTATGCAATTGTTTGTGAAGTGGACGCACTTACTCGTGGAATTACAATCAAACCTTGAGAAGCAGTATCCACAATTCTGGAAGCAATGCAAGGAATGAGTTGTCATCGTACTAGATGATGCCGACATTGTAGGTGAGTGAAGGTAGATTAAAGTCTACTTTTGACGCCATGGAATCAGACCATCTTGAGGAATGGGGTCATACAGGATCATGCATCATAGAAAAACACCTCAAGTCTATGGCCATCATGGGGAAGAAGCCACCCCCTATTCCAAGGGTGACGAAAGGTGGAGGCATTAGAAGCATCCTAGGCATAATGGGGCATTGTCTCCATGGCCACGATGGAAGAAGCATCCTCTTCCCACGTCGGGGTATTAGTCTTGCATATAAACCAACCTTACAATATTCAATAAATGTTAGCAAGTATAACTTGCAGGCCAATGAACTCGAGAGTGGGCAGGAAGTCGCACGGGAAGACTTGTGGCAAACAATGAAGCACTCATACACCACAAGGGAATAGTCAGCCTATGATAAACTATGTTGTGACGTCATCTGAACATAATGTGATAAAATTAAGGCAATTAAAATGCCTTACCGATAATTTACCTTATGTTAAGATAATTAAAACGGGAAGTGTTACTTTGATTGTATGACTGTTTTAATAATTCCAAATATGACATAAGTGCATGCATGTATAGTTACCCCGGGGGGTGCAGCTAATGTAAAGTCTATATGGCATGTGCGTGCACAAGCTTAAAGGAAAAGGTCCTTATATGGTAAAAAAACCACGAAAAAACCCTCTTATATGAAATTTCTTCGAAACTCTAGATACACGCCTTACCATATATGTACACTTTGTTGTATAAATTCTTTGACACCTCGTGCCATATATATTTGTAAAATCAATTATTTAAATTAAAGTGGACCCCCTACCATATTCTTACAATCAATTTCTAGAATCCCCTACTTTCACCTACAAGCCCATCCACAAGTGCCCCTCGATCAAATTGTGTATGTAGCTGAGTAGTTGAGTGTTTTAGAAAATATTTGAGCATGTCTTATGTCTTTCAGACACAACGTCAACAATTCCTAGTACTCACAATATTTCCCACACAATTTATGTTGTCACAACATATGGTTTTTTATAGAAACTCGGACCACTATTTCTTCGCTTTACACGTCTGGAACTATCATAATCACTTAATAAATTTTCTCGACAATGTTACATTTCAAAAACATTGAGACAATTTTTATCGTTATTCTAACCTTATTTCAATCATATTATGTCTATTAGTGTCACCATTGTCTTGTATAAAATTCTATGACTCGTAATGTGTGCACGATGTTACCGTGCATAAGTAGAGGTGTGAGATTATATGATATTTTGATATAAGATTGATCCATCAAAGCCTTAATATTTGTTTAAAATCGCCATTATAAGACCTTCAATTGAAATATCGTGGTCCATCATATCATCTAACGTTGGACAAAACAATTTGGATCCTCTATTTCATAAAATTGTATGTGAAGCCATAGGCACATGCATGTAAATTATTTTGTTGCATAGCAAGAGTAGGTTATCTTTGACAGTTCCAATTGAGTCGATTAGCTAAACCTATTTTAGACTTCCTAAATCACAAACAAACAATGCATATGCATATGGTATTTGTTCAATAAATTTGAGTTATATTTTTGTTGAATAAGTAACCAATGTTTCTTTTGTTTTGGCATTCAAATACCTATAGATATCAACTTTGCAAGTCCATCCTTATGTTACAAATGAGGGATATTTAAATACTCATGCACAACATTGGGCAAGTACACGCACAACATTCGGCATTGACGTTGGTTGAGCTAGAAGTTAAAAAATTGCTAAACAACTTTTCCACGGACTTCAGTTGTTGATAATGCATAGGCTATAATACAATACATTTCCAGGTTGAGCCTTGACAAGATTAAAAGTGGAACCTTTAGGAGCATCATGTTGACCATACAATCGAGGAAGTAAATGCTCCAGAGAATACACTTACCATGTCTTCTGACCAGCAAGTTGGAATGTGAAGATATAATGGTCTTCATAATGAGTTGCAAATCCTTGAAAACCACAAGGGGTCAAGTAAAGATTGGCTCCAACACTGGCTTGTCAAAACCTTTGGGCTAAGTGATTTAATATTGTAGCTACCACAAGGGAACAGAACTGCATCCCTTGGATTGCAATTGTATACCCATTATGAAATGCATTCAAATAGTCGGTGGCTTTCCCAGAAGTGAGAGGTTAAAACTCCTCCTCTAAACAACATTTCATATCTCTTACATTCAAGAACTGAGTTTCCATAGAAACATTAAAATACAATACTAATCAGGAAGCTCATAGGTAGGTTCAAGTGATATGACTAGCCCATTATAAAAGAAAAGTCACTTCAATTCATGTATCTTCTTAGGTCTCACTTTGATGAACACAATCTTTTTACTGAGTCATAAATATAGTGGTTCTGATGTCTTGGGTCATAGATATAATGGTTCTGATGTACCCCCATTTTAGGTATTGTTTGTTTCGTACGTGAAATATCTATGGTTCTGATGTACCCCCATTTTAGGTATTGTTTGTTTCATACATAAAAGAGCTTTTCAAACTTCACATCAAGTAAATATAGAATACATTGACTACACCGACAGAACCAATAGAAACTTTCATGCCAGCATCCCCTTCGAATAGTCCGGAGAGTTATAATGCGAATCCAGGCGACAGAGCTCTGCAGTTGCGGATTATAGGATTGCCAGAGGCCACCAGTGGATCGGAGGTAGAGGAGGCTGAGCGTTTTTTCAGAGATACTATGCATCTTGTATGTTCAGGTATAGAGGCCGCATACAGGGTTGGGATTCAGCGTCCGGATCGGCCACGTCACATTTTGGTCCGTTTCAGAGCGCGGCAAGACAGGTTGCATGTGCTCCAGCATGGCAGCCATCTTCGGAATACCAGTTTCTCTGTCCAGGAAGACCTTATGCTAGCTCAACTCAGTAGCCGGGGGGAGGAGCTTCGCAGAGTGCGGGAGGCAAGGGCACAACGGAAATGGGCGGTTTACAGGGGAGGGGTTGCGATCATTCGTGACCAGTGGCCTCCAGATCCATGGCTGGGGTATTCTTAGATATATAATGGAACATCCTAAACTGTAAACATGTTAGCATAGCCGGTTGATGTTTGCTGCCCCGGGAAACATGTAAGCATAGCAGGTTGATGTTTTGTTCAGGGTCTTCCCTGAGTGCCACCTTCCCTGAGCGCCTGGGTGCCTGGCGCTTGGGCCTGATGGATGCGCTTGTCTTCTGGCTTCAGCGGGTGGAGCTTTAGCGTATGCACAAGCCCGCACCAGTCCTCAACACCTGGCTGTGAAGAGGTTACGGTTCAGGGAGCGTGTGGTGAAGGTATGCTGGTTGATTTTTGCAACGGTATGGATCTGTGGTGATTATGATTATGTTTTTGTTTCGTTTGTTCGTTCGTTTGTTTGTTTGTTTGTTTGTTTGTTTGTTTGTTTGTTTGTTTGTTTGTTTGTTTGTTTGTAAGGACTTCGGTCCCCCTTGTACTGTGCTGTCTCATAGGCCTCTGGCCTTCGTGGACGTTAAAATTTACTTCCTTCCTTCCTTCCTTCCTTCCTTCCTTCCTTCCTTCCTATTCCAGCAGGATTCTGTATCCAGATGGTTTCCTCAGCTTCCAAGAGAATAGCCCCTAGATGACATGGGGATGCACAATATCTATTCCAATTCTTAAACAAATGCTTGCCATCTATAGCTTTGCATTATATAACATCATCCCATGTACCAGTACATGGTTAGATGACGCTTTTCACGATCCCATATAGAGTGTTTCGGATGCAAGCCTAACAGCACGGACCTCAGCAAGAGGGATGCTGTTACATGCAATGAAGAAAGATTAAAACAAATTCCATTCTAGTTCTTGCTCGGTGGCTCCCATCACATCTAGCAGAAAATTCAATGGTTAATGGATAAGAGCTTTCCTGTCTAGTAACTACGTATCAGATATCATACTTCTCACGGTTTAAAAGGCTACACTTGATGGAGAACCATGTAGGTTAAGGTGATTAAATATTTCTGGCATTGTAAAGTATACCTTTATAAATTCCACCTGGATCACTTGAAATTGATGAAATCAAATTCCATCCGTAGACTACAGACGACCTCAAGCTTCAAGTCCCTTGCCCATAGCCTCCTATATGCAAAGCTAAAGTTTGATTGTTTAACCAATGCTAAGAATACAAAACAGGAACAAGTAAAAAGCAAGATGATTGATGATTTGTAATTCAACAAACAAAATGTAGTTTTAGAAATTATTAATACGTGAATAAAAAGCATTATACAGATGAACATACATACCGCGTACATTTTACCACGATCATGAAGAAGCTGTTGAGTTTCTAGTTCATTAACAAGGAATAGCCTATAGGCTGTAGGAAGGAAATGCCTCAACTAGAACATTGCAACAAGCAACACATAACTACGCTTGAAGACTATGGATGAGACCATAAATGAGAAACATGTCAAAGGCATAGCCAGAGGTGAACATAGTCCTTGAATGTCCTTTGCAATACCTTCCTACTGGAGACAACCATGATATAACTGTAATACAAAAAAAATGACACTAAACAATCTAATAGTAATTCCAATAAGATGAAATTATATTTATAGTATCCACTAATAAAGTTTGCAAGAGTACTCTGCATCTTGAAGAACCACCTAATTAAAATTAAAAAGAATTAGCTATTTTTCATCTACCTAACTCAAGAATCAGTAAGAACCGTCTGCACACTTTGAGAGTGTTGCCATAAGATGCCATAAGATCCTCTATCTGCATGCGCTGGAAGCAAGATCAAAATCATCAGTAAACTTTCGGATCTTTTTAGGATCATCTTGAAACAGAATTGGCCATTCCAATCCTTTATCTGCTAATAAACTGTTATAAATTGGCAAATTTGCAACTGCTACATAGCTAACATCCTACTTAGACCGGCCAGAGGCTTTCTCCAGAATAGGTAATTTGGGGCCAAATGACCCGTCGGGGCCACTAAAAATTTTCCAGGTGTGGCCAATATCAGGAGTTCCTGAGAAATCGGTCGAAAGACTTTATGGATACGTGGACATTGCAGGTTGAGAATCACCAAGTCTTTGTTGCAAAGGTAGACACCAGGGATTGTGGCTTTGGCAGCGGTGAACGAACAAGAAAGAGCATGGATTTTGGATTCTGCATTTTTTGTCAAAATAAAATTTTGAATTTTGTCAAAATTTTGCCTTTTTATGTAGAATCCAAGATCCTTGGACTTTCTTGTCCTTTAAACCTTAGTCGTTGCAAATTCTTTTCATCCGACCGTTGCTTGTCATTGGATCAAATGAGGATATAATCCATAATCTCTCCAATGTTCATTTTCTGAAGAATATCCTGATGATTACCACAATAATTTGTCGATGTTCATTCTCATAGAATATCCGTTCCATTCCAGCAATCTTCAGCTCTCTTGAAGCAGGAATAACAAGGGTTTCTTTCAAACGGCAAAGTTTTGAGCTCTTTCTTGTTCTTTCACCACTGCCAAAGCCACAATCCCTGGTGCGTACCTTTGCAACAAAGCCTTGGGGATTCTCAACATGCAGTGTCAATGTATCCATAGAACCTACTTCTACCCATTTCTGCTAACAGAACCCGATTGGATTAAGGTTTAAGGGAGGCCAACCCTTCCCTCTCGTGGATTATGGTATAACCCTCTCGGTCTGCTGGCCTCGACGGTTATTTGCCATAAGCCACTCGAAGGAAGGGTTATCCTGCTCTTCACTGCTGCCAAAGCCACAATCCCTAGTGTCTCCTTTGCAACAAAGTCTTGGTGATTCTCAACCTGCAGTGTCCATGTATCCATAGAGTCTTCCCACCGATTTTTCAGGAACTCCTGGTACTGGCCACACCTTGTCTTATGTATTATTTCTTCCACAATTGCCATATTTGCTTATGTCTCACTCTCATCCTTTAATGATACTTCCTTGCATTAGTGGTCATGTGAGCACCAGATGATCCACCTCTTTGCCTTTCATTATTCCATTTTTATTTTGTGAAGGAACTCTTTCCTTCATTCTTTTTCTTGCATGAATTTCCCCTCTCTTCTATTTTCTTCTTCTTCAGCATCTTTACAATTTGTGGAAGAATGCCCATTTTTGGCACTTTTTTTTTGTCTTAATGTCCCTTTTTTGTCAAATGCATGCCCGCATCTTTCCAGCCATTAGTTTTAATAGCCCCTTAGGATTCCATGTGGTGTGATTCTGAAAGTACCACGTCCAAGTTAGTCAAGTGTAGAAATTGTTGTATACGTAGTTTGAAATATGGCACGATTAAATTGGTGCACACAAGTAAAAGTGGCAACACTGATAAGAATGAAGCTGGAATTTTGGAATGGGGTTTGGTGTTTGTGTTTAATTCCAAGGTACAACAAGACATGTTTGCTAATCCTCCATCTCTGCTCTAATGCAAGAACAAACTATATAGATTCTCATTGAACATACACAATTGGCCTTCTGAGAGATAGAGCTTTTGAAGACAATCCATAGTGAATGTCTTAGTAAAGTCCTAATATGTACCACCATGACGTTCAAAATGTTGTTCAGGAAAAGAAGCAGGGTCTCTAGCATAACCGCATCTCTGTGTACAAGGGCCCTGCATGGATATTTCGAAATGTGTATGGAACCTTCGACTAACAATGTATTTGAACATGCGATGAAATGGTTGAATAAACAAACAACTGTTCTCGCGGGAAGAGAAAAAAAAAAATAAAAATAAAATAAAATAAAAAAATAAAAAAATGCTAATTTTAGAACCATTGCAAAACCATGTTCATTTTTCCACGAAAGATCGTAACGGCCTAAGAAAGTAGACCAACTCGCGAAAAAAAAGAAAAAGAAAGAAAAAGAAAAAATGCTAATTTTAGCTCCGCACCATTGCAAAACCATGTTCATTTTCCACATGGAAGACCATAATGGGCCCAAGAAAGTAGACCAAATAAATCCAGATGGCATATAATGTGCGTAACAAACGAGAGGCATTTATTATACTATTGTTATTGTGTGCAACGTGCCGAAAAATCTCAAGGTAAACAAAACGTGCAAAGCATGATTAACACACGCTTTATCTTATATGCTTATAAATATTTTCACTTCTAAAATTGATGGAGCAAATCGGCAATGAGGCAAGAAGAAATGACAGATCCATTAGAACTTGCAGCGGGAGTTTTTTCCGATTCATTGGGAGGTAACTTAAGGTGTAGAATTGGATGCTAGAAAAAAAACAGGAAGAATTTTTGCTTGAATGCAGTGCCCTGATGAGTTGATTTTTGTGTTGTTACAGTTTATAAAACGAAAGGAAAGAAAACGAAGTATAGGGGAGTGAAACAAAGGCGGTGGGGCAAATGGGCAGCGGAAATCAGAGATCCAATGAAGAGAAAAAGGGTGTGGCTTGGAACATTTGATACTGCCCAAGAAGCTGCAAGAGCCTATGATGTTGCAGCGGTGAAGATAAAGGGCAGAAAAGCCAGGTTGAATTTTCCAGACAAATCAAATTCTGCCATTATACAAGAATCCAACCCAGCTTCAACAATTGCTCCACAAATTCAGAATTGCTTTCCGCCTTTAGAAAGCGAAGAATCAGCAGAAGAATATGAAGGTTTTATCGTTAATGAAGAAGAAACAAGAAGGATTTGGGACAGAAGAGGTTTACAAGAGCGGGCTGTTGAACTGGGTTTGAATTTCGAATCGGAAAAAGAGTGGCCTCTCGTTTCTTCTCACACCTGGCTCCAATATTGGATTGTTGAAATATTAAGCAGCCCCACTGTTGTCCCAATTTCTCTACCCACTGATGGCCACTGATCCGCAACAACCTTCCCCAGGGGTTTTTCACCCGGGCCGTAATAGGCTGCTTGTTTCTCTTGTAAAGGTCCCCTAGGGCAATTTGCCTCCGTGGACGATAAAATTTTTATTCTATTCTATATAATTCTATAATTTAAGCTAGCGGGAAACATTATACCTTAAAAAGTATATTTCCTACATAATTTAAGCTAGCAGGAAACATTATAGTTTCCATTCTGAAAATGGGTGAAGTTACCATGGTTTTTGACACACTGACTTCCTCAAAAAAAAATTCTATATCAGATATTCCTGATTTCAACAGGTAGGCTGCAAGCTTTCCCTGGAATCTGTCGCTTAATTGTTGATGACCTTGAGTTTTGCATTTCATGTACGTCTACATGGGACCCTAACCCATGCTTTATGCTTTAATAACCATCAAAATTCCTCATATGGAACAACTCGAAACTCTTGGAAATGAGCTTTTTCCTGAATCAAGTTGTTGAGGCCAATGCCAACATACCTATATATTGTGTATGTTTTATATATCAACTAGATGTAAGATATGTACAATCTCCGCATTCCCAGAACAGTCTCGAACAAAGGAATAAAAAATGTACCTGAATGTTGACATGGCACATCATAGACCAAGCCTCTTTGAATGGTATCATATATTATATGGTGAACTATGTACAACAGATTCATGATAAGGTTGTTCAAATACCTTAACACCCTCCTCCTTGGGTTTTAGGCCTAAAACAGCCTGTAACGCCCTAGGGTGTTATGGTGAAGGCCCATAACACCCTAGGGATAACACTCATAAAACCCTCGAAGGAGGGTGTTAAGGGCG
>JAANSK020245898.1:0-13781 GCA_011763485.2 Isoetes engelmannii
ATGCGCACTCTAGATATACGCATTAGTATATCTATTTGAATACAGTGATCAAATCATAGGAAAACCATATAAAAAAACGTACAAAAATACAAAAGAAACCCCCTGTTGTTATGCTAGATATTTCAAAGAGTATCCCATTTCGGAGGGAAGTGACTGAAGTGATGCATATCTTTTGAAATAGCATCCAGATTAGAGAAGTCACCAAATTTGAGAAATTTAGAAGGATCAGAATGGAAAGAACTTAATTGAGCAAAAATGGCGTCCTTCTATCGTTCGGGAGGAGGAAAAAATTGTGAATAAAATTGATAGAAATTGAATTTAGGTTACTCGAGTAAGAAGAGTCTATCTTTTTGGGGCTAAATTAGCCATTAAAGTTTTAGCAGAGGGTGTGGCCAAAAGAGGGGAAAAGGAAGGCAGAGAGGAAGCAATTTGCAAATAAAGGACAGGATCTAAGGAAAGAAAATTACTAAGAAGATAACAGATTGGAAACCAAATTAAAGCCAAAAGAAACTCGATTTGAGCATCCATTGTGAGTTACTCCGAGAAGATTTTTACTAAAATTTTCTTATCTGACCAATCGCAATAGACTTGAAAGAATCCTGTTGGAGAAGAATTCTTTTTATCAGTAAATTCGAGTGTCCATGCTTCAATTATTTCATTCTCAAATTCTCCATTGCTCGGGACAAATGAAGGAGAAAAATGATGATCTGGGAAAGTTCCCTTTGATACCAAAGCTTAGCAAAAGAGCCTTGGAGAAAACCACAGGTTAGTCTCTGCTCTTGCTTGAGAATTGCGAAAAACTTTACATCCATAGAACGAGCAGAGATTGGAGAATGTAGAAATGTTGGTCCTCTACATGACCAGCATCAGATTGGAGGAAATCGGGATTGGATTCAAGCAAAATTGAGTTTCTTGATCAAATTCAAATCAAGAAAAGTGTGAAATCAGAAGAGACACACAAATCAAGAAAACTGGCGCTCATGCTCATGTTGACATGTGCACTAAGTTTTAGAAGAAAAATTGTAAGTAATATTGGGGTCATGTTTTGGAATTTGACCTGTGATTGGGGTTGAAGTGCATGTAGGTTAAACATATAGAGTCTTGACTTATAGGCTATTTTCCAGCTTTAGCAAATGGCTAATCATCTCATGAATTTTTTGTGGATGTCTGATAGATGTTCTTTACATGCGGAAAGTACAGCCTTAGTGAATGGCTGATCATTTTGTGAGTTTAGTAAGCTGTGATGTTAACCAGGATCTTTATATCAGTTCATTTTCCAAGCACATTTGTATTTTTTGCTAAGGGGGGTTTCCCATGGACGGACCTGGATCTGAAACCTCAAGCTCAAGGTTTCTGAGTTCCCATGAACCAGAAGACCTCAAGGTTTTCTCTTGTAAAATCTCAGCCGATTGATGCACAAGCACGAAATCTGAACGATAATCCAAATTAGGTCCAATACCTGAGCAGAAAGTAATAGAGATGGATTACTTTTTGTCCAGGTCCAAGACCTCAGCCCCACATTATTCATCTCGTAGATGCATTAGGTAATCTTTACGCTGAAGCTGAGTACGCGATAAGAGGCAGTAGAGGTAAATATCCATCAATCGTTTTGCATTTTAACTGCTTTTGCACTTCGTTTTGAGTTCTTCAAAGGAAACTCAAAACTTTCGTACTTGCAGCAGGTTGTAAGAATGTCTAGCAATCTCAAAACAAAGTTCCATTCTCGGCAGTTCCTTGAAAAACTTGTTGCGAGGCCCACAAATGATGCTAGGTGTAGATTTTTAAAATACCTAAGGTAAGCATGTCAAATCACTAGAAATACATTTGCTGCCTTAATTTTAGAGCTGATTAGAAACATGGCCATAACTTTGATGAACAAGCTCCATTTTCCGTGCAAGAGCATCCGTTGGAAATATTAGAAAAAGATCTACAAATGATGCTAGACGTATATTTTCTGAATCGAGCACAAAGATAGTTCAAAACAAGCAAAACGTCTATGTTATTTGCAATGAAACTATGATAATTTTAAGTTCAGTTTTCAATTGCTGCTTCTTCAAATGCCTAATTATTGGTAGAACCAGATGCCTTGCATATTGTGACAAGGTAAGTCAACTGTAGTTGCCCAACAATTTTCAGATCCCAGTTGATTGCTGATTCTTAGGAATGCATTCGAGCCAAAGACATCAGTGACTGCAACAAAAATACAAAGGTATTTCTTTTTTACTATTCAACTTTCTTTGAACAATCCATCACTCGTTTTGCATATTTCTTTGCTATCATAATATCTAAGGACTAGAATGTTATGACTTCATTTCACACTTATCATTATGGTCATCACACAACAAAAGCATACTTTGTTCCTCTTCATTCCTTTTATTTGCACATCAGAGTTGGTTGCATCAGTTTGTAGACTGATCTTGCATTACCAATTATATTTTAGGAAAACCCTCAAATAATCTATCTACAGTTAAGTGCATGCCAATACCGTCCATATTCGAGCAAGATTTATATCATTGCAAGCCTTCTGACTTGAGGCGGTCAGACTGATAGCAAAGCATCTGCCGGTAGATTCGTTTGATGGAATAAGGCCTTCGATCCTTCAACATCAACTTTATATGATGACTATGAATTGCCTTTAATTTGTTTCGAGATCATGGAGCAAGAAGGGATCAGATTCAACGTGTTGTTGTGGAACTTAATCATCGTCTTGTGCTCACCATGCATGTTCAATGGATCCCAACTACCTAAGTTTCTGTGACGACCATAAGATTCTTTGGTATTTCTTGTGTGTATTCGCCCTGTTTTTTGCGTAGGTTCGTGACAGTTTCAAGCTCCAAATTAACTATGTGTATGAAGCCAGAGCCTATACACCTTGGATCTCTGAATAGCAAAAACGAGAGAATCTACCTCCAAAGACTGCATTTTTGCACCATCATCTGTTATAAGTTCTGCCTTTTAGCAACTGACTCATGCTGCCCTAAGCATTGAATTTTGATTCAAGTAATGTTCAGCAATGGCTTCTCATTTGAATTAGCCTATGATAGGGCATGGTGCTAAGCAAGGGTTCTGGCTTATGCCCGTAGAGCCACATAGGTAAAGCCAGGCCCTTAATAGTATTTCCAATGCAAAATAAATATTTACATCCAAAAACAAGGGCCTTTCCTCTTATATGCTATTAGACCAAGGTATGCCTTCGCTTCTATTTATAAATCCAGCTGTGTCTCCATGTCCACCTTTGTAGATACTTTATATGAAGTAAAAATGTTCTTTAGAGTTGCATTTTTCCATCTAATATTAGGATTCTTGATGTTTGGTTATTTATAGAGGGAGTGCAACTACTTTATTCTACATGTATGCTTCTTTTACATCCTGAACTTGGAAGTTGAAATTGTCAAGTAGGGATAACATTGCATTTTGTAGATTCTACTGCATTAAACAAAGAAGCACATTGCATGAAAGTACATGGTAACATTCTTCATACATAATAATTAAAAAATTGCTCGTCACTTATATCTGTAAACACATGGTGCAGTAGGCCTATTCCAAGGCTTGGGCCTCTATGTTTGACAAGGTAACTGGCTTGCATTGAAATTTGTTTTTCAAAATGGAGTCTACCATTTCTAAAACTCCGTATTGGGTGTTGTACAACTGTATGATAAATTGTGTTTCATTGATCCTTTGTTTGACCAATGATAAATTTGCCATAATAGAGGCCTTCGTCCAAGAATATGAAATATGTTGTTTCTTTACATTAAGTAATGTCTCCGTTAAATTTTCATATGATAAGATAAAGTCTCTTCCTAATGTAAAAGAGTGCAACAATGTTAATGCTCACGTTGTAGGTGCATTTGGTTTTCAATAGCTCTAGAGCACACCTAAGTGACAAGCACATTAACAAACTGTCTTCAAAAATCATGGCATATATTAGAGGTAATGATGCAAATCTGATAATGGTGGTTGCTTTAATTCAAACGTAAATAACAAATAGATTGTGTCCCATCAAACTCCCACTAGCTTAAGACCACATTAAAGTGTAAGTCAAGTATGCTAGATGATATCTACATGGGTCACAGTCCACATTTTGTAAATTGTTTATCTTTCTTTGTCATCTTGCCAAGATCAAACCATCTCCATTCTCAACTTCTTGAGTTACTGACAAAAAATGGTTTTAATTGTATCATGATGCAACAAGACACCGCAATTTCTTTATCACATTTTAATTGTGGGTACAAGAATCTCATATTAAATGCTTTATGTCCGGTGTTGATCTTTGCTGTTTGACAACACACCAATAATGGTTATAATCTCATATTGAATTACAAAAGGTAAATGTAGACTTAGCAAATGGCAACAAATACCATGTTTGATGGTTACAATGCAATTGTTGTTGGTATAGCATTTCAAATATCATGCAATAGATTTCTCAAGGTCTGATCTTGCCTACAATCATGAGAGCAATGCAAAATAAGTGGTTATATAAGCATTCATTACAAATCCCATAAACATCCCTTATTGAGTTTTGTATTGCCTTTGCATGGTTTGGGGTAAGCTTGTGGCTTGTATTGTATGAAAAAGCGTACATTTTTGTGGGTTTGAGCAGCTATTGGCGTTTCAAGATTTTTGCTAATCTTGGCTCCTTTGGATGGGTTTTTTTGATGGGTTTTTTATGGGTGTTTTTTGCTATGTTCGTTCTTTTGTTGCAGGGAATTGATTTCTGGGACGAAGGCCTCCGTCCTATTTTCTTGTAGCCGGAGTCATGAGGCCCTGGCAGACCTCCGTGCCTCCTTCGAGTTCTCCAGGCCGGCAGCAGAAGAACCCTGCTATCAGCATCGCCATTGGTGCAGTGGAGGTGATAATCGAGCTAATTTTTTGTTTTTTTTTTTTTTTCTTCTTTGTGTGTAGGGCCAAACTCTGGTCTGCGGTGTCTGCATCCTTCAAGCAGGCAGGTATTTTTTTTTTACCTCTGTTTTTTATTCAATGGTTCTATTTGCCCCATTGAATCATGTTCTTTGATTTTGACTGTAAATGTTGTAGCCGTGGATCGCATGATACGAGGAATATCCTGAAAACCAATGGCTCTAAAAGAAACTTAAATAAAACCCATAAAGAAGCGATGCGGAAAGTGAGTATTTACTTCCCATAGTGCCGCGTATAAGGTTTTTACAATGTCCTACAATGTCTCCAACAAATGAAAGTCTTAAAATATAACTTTCTGCCAATAACTTCAAAATTCATTTACAAGCAAACCGAGGCATTACACATTACTCCACATTAACAACCTCTCAGGAAGACCAATATAGCAATCATTATTTGAGATTGTTGACTCGTTTGCAATCATTATTTGAGATTGTTGACTCGTTTACAACTTGCAAACCGAAGCATTACGCTTTACTTCACACTAGCAAACTCAATGCAAACAATCATGTGTCGATCCAAACTCACATCGTAGGAATGAAATAGTCCTAGTATACAAAAGTCTGCTACTCAAATTGTATAAGATACATAGTTGCAAACCGTCTTGATTTAGTATTGAAGCTACGGTCCTCGGATATTGAGATGGCTTGAGATATGCTTGATTGTTTGTACACATATTTAACGCTTCGCAAGTCATAACCCTTGGTCGTCTCATGTACATATGTGATAACTAATATCTCTTTGGTTAATGAATTTAAGCCTAAAGACTTTGAATGTGTATTTTCCAAAAGTTGATTAACGATGGGTATTCGAAGCACACTCAGAGATGCTCATTTAGAAAAAAATGCAAATATCAACTTTGCAAGAATACGTAGTTTGCCGAAAAACACCCTAAAGGCAAATGTGCCCTTTAGATGAATTGTAGATTACGCTAAGATCTTTCCAACAAGCATAAGATCATTTGCATTGGAGTTGAAAATTTCAAGTTATAAGCTCTTGAGTTCTTCAAAATTTGAGAAATAAAAAATCTTATAACTTTAAGATTGTGGTCTTAGAATTGAATGATTTTATACTTTTTGAAAATATCTCAACTTAATCTACAATTCAACCGAAGGGAACATCTGCATTAAGATCATTAAGAAAACTTTATTGTCAATTTTTCCAAAATACCACCGAGTTTAGTGGCATTTTAATAATTTTAGCAAACTTTAATGGTATTTTAGTAATATTCCCTTTTTATTATGGGCTAAAGATTTATTGGTATTTTAGTAATTTTCCCTTTTTATTATGGGCTAAAGAAGTCATATTTTGAAGAGTGATCAACTTCGCTACACATGGGATGGTTCATCGTGGCCAAGGCCGCCATCGTAAATTTCTTGTAACTTTGAGCGAACATTCAAGCACGGGTGGTATTCGAGCTTTAAGACATTCAATCATCTAAACAAATATATAGCAACTTCCAAAATAAAATCATTGGTTGTTCTATAACATACACTCAATATAAAGAAAAACGAGCATCAATTCTCGTACTTGGATGAAATAAAGGCAAATATATGCTTGAAATAGAAGAGAATTAAAATTATTTTAAGAAGAGAGCTATCACAAGGCACAAATTTTCATTTAATAGAGCTTTCGTATACAAGAACAATCCCATGGGTGGACAAAGATGCTTGACTTTAGATCCGCCATTTGTTGAATTTAATTTTACACTTTTGTAATACACCGCGTATCCAAATTTTGCCCGCCCAAATGCACTCCTGAAAATCACAAGAACATTCACCATATGCATCTTTCATCTCAAGTAATGGGTTCATAACTCATACCTGCATCAGATGGTCCATTCATTAATTTCATTCTCATAATGAAGAATCTTGAATTTTTGTGATGAGCAAAGGAAGATGCACGTTTTACTCGTAACCCATTCCCCTCAATCTCGTGAGCATCTTTGTGGCAGCATTATCTTTTGCCTTCTTTTTATCTGGCATTTGCATGCTAACCTCCTTTATGGACTCTTTATCAAAAATATAAACCACCACAGACATTGAGAACCTGTAAACCACAAGACAAATTCACTTAATTGTGACATCTCCTTACTTCCCTCTTGAAAGTAAGAAATTACAGACATTACCATCTTCTATGAGACAATCCTCCACATTCTTCCATTTCGAATGTTGGCTCCTTCCATTTCCGTTTCTTACAAAATTCGTACAAGGAAGTTATTGCTTTCCCTTTAGCAAGTAATGTAGTATCTGTATCCAGAGATAAATTACACGAACTGCATACTTCAAAATCCCTTTGATGCTTTAAATGAACCCATATTACCTGTAGAAGTTCCAATTCTTACGTCCTTGAAATTGTTTGTACTCTTGCCATCAGATTCTAAGCAAAGCATAGTCAAAACATATAAGCAACAACGGCAGGATAGAACAGTGGCACAAAAAAGTTACATCTTAGAATATTGGTGTCAATCTACTATCTTATCCTTACCGTTTTTGGCATTTTTCTTGTTTTACTATGTCTTAGCCACTTGGCTTCAAAGAGAGCTGTGTCATCTTCTATTTCATTAAGGCGTAGTTTATGTGAACTTCGAAGCAACAGGAACTGAGATGTTCACATCCTTGGGTAATCATTTTCGTCCATCTTTTTCACATACTTAAGCTTGTTAATAGCATAAGGATTTAAGTTGTACGGCGACCTACTAATCTTTTACCTAAGGGTTATGCAATCATGAGCTTGCAAAACTTACATTGGGGAATGTCTAAGATGAAAGCACAACCCTCTGGCACAATCACTGCAGTATTATATGGGCAGTATAAAGTGATCATTCTTTGTTACCTCACATGCTGGGACGAACTTACAATGGCAAATGTGAAAGATGAAAGTAGAAAATCATCAAAATGAAGTCCATTTACAGCCCTATGCAACTTATTAGAAACATATCCTTTGTATAATTTATTATTCTTCAGGCTTGTCCAAGTCAAAGAACTTACCTAA
The DNA here is from genome assembly GCA_011763485.2 of Isoetes engelmannii. NCBI lineage: Eukaryota > Viridiplantae > Streptophyta > Lycopodiopsida > Isoetales > Isoetaceae > Isoetes > Isoetes engelmannii. Next base: position 7,909 of record JAANSK020245898.1, read on the forward strand.
CAGATCCTTTACAGGTTCTAACGTAGCAGAAATTCTTGACAAGTCTCCAACTGTTATACATTCAGATTCTTGATCTAATTCATCAGAGCCATCTAAGATAAAAGGAAGTGCCATAAGTTTAATAAGTCTGTAATAGTTTAAAGCTGATTAATCAGGAAAAGCTAAGAGCTGTACCTTGCATAGCTACATCACTGCTTATTCCTGTCCCTATGTGTGATATTGAAGAATCACCTAAACTCTCTTCATCGGCTGAGTGAATGACCTCCTTAATTTTATCACCCGATCTGGCACAAGTTTCATCATCCTCTGAACACATTACAGATTCTTCAGAGTCATAAAAATCATCACGAGAATGCTCATTTTGAGATGTATCCATTCCCTCTGTTATCTCCTCAGAACTCCCAAAGCTATTAAGCTCATCTCTGGAATGCCCATTTTGAGACCAATCCTTTGACCCTTGCTGGGATTCCAAGTAATTATTGCGTTGTCTTAATAGAAGCACCTCGACTTGAGTAGTGTTTACTGGATCTAATTTTGTTTTATTATGAGGGTGCATAATTCCTCGGTCCTGCATAGGCAGCAAATTAAGATTCCCAAGTATATATAGTGTAATGAATTCACAACTCACCTGGAAAATTTTAACAAGCTTCTTGGCAGCTTCTTTTCTAGCTTGTTTCTGTCTTTTATCTTCTGAAGATCCCAAAATTTCTTCTCCATCAATTTGACTTTTAGCCTTATAAGAAATAAACTTACCATCTCTTTCAACTTTCTCCCACTCCAAGGGAAATTTATGAAAATCACAGATCTCCTGAACCTCTTTAACAGGATGAAATGGCAGTGTCTCTGGAGTTACAAGAGGCGATAACATAGGCTTAACCACCCTCCAAACCTCTTCTAAACTGAAGGATGTATCAATAAGAACAGCTCCGACAATGCTTTCTACGATATCACCTAGTACCTGCAAAATAGCTCATCTATGAGATCGACATACCTATACAAAGTCTACAAAATAGAGATGCCAACTTACTTTTGGTGGGCTAGTTCCTTCCCATCCAAAAGACGGATTATTGTGCCCCTCAGACTGTGTCTTCTTCACAAAATTTGTTACTTGTTCAAGAAGTTCACCAGATTTATGTAGAAGATAGCGTTGCAACTGATACTTTACAGCGACCCGTGCAAAACAGCCATTATTTACAGCCGCTTGGCGCAGTTCAGTTAGTACTCCTGGAGTTAACCCCGGATGTGACTCAAACAGGTGCTTTGTAATAAGAAGATCAAGGGTTGCATCACCAAGAAATTCTAATCGCTGCAAAGACATGTAGAAAAAAAATACATTGAGACCACTTCATGTCAAGGAGTCCATATTCTTAAAGACACTAACCTGGTAACACACTGAACCCTGCATAGATGCATGTGTTATTGCCTCTATTAAGAGACATTTATTTTTAAAAGAGTAGTTCAAAACAGACTCCAACGACTCCAACGTTGGCAACATTGACTGCACATTGTTTGGTGGTATGCAAGCACGGTTTTGTGCTGAATGTAGTAAACTCGCATCAAAATTACATTGAATACCAATCCAGGACATGAAATCTAAAGCGCATTGGCTGCCACCATCTACAAAAAACACCCCAATAAGGGCTTCAACGACATCTGCAATTGTTTTCGAACATATCCATCGATGGCCGCTGCTACAGGTTTTTCCAATCTTGACAACCTCAGTGTCTTCTGTTCCCTTGTATTCTTCAACCACTTGCTCGACAAGGTTGGACATTTTACATCTGCACTCAACCAGTCGACGTACGTACATTCCTGGGGCAACCCACAGTGATGGCTGGAAAACTTCATCACGTATAAACTTCTGAATGGAACAGGAGCAATATGTTAGACAAGCACATTACCATGCGATGTACCATTTAGCAATATGTTAGGCCGAGAGAGGAAGGGAAAGGGGGAGGTGTTTTAACATCTACTAAAGACCAAAAGGGCCCCATTAGAAAGATGTTCTATCTGCTGGCTGCTGTAAAATAAGTTGTGATGTCAGCCTTTGGGCCCGTTTGTCTGCCATCAGACCTCTTTTGATAGGACTGTTTATGTTTTGAATTCCAGACTCACAGCATGGAGGCAAATTACAAGATCTTGAACAACAAGGTGGAGGCTAATGAAGATTTCAGTGGTGCACTGATGAGACTTTGGTGGTGTACTTTCATGGAAGACAAAATTCAGTTTAAGGGAGGATGTGCCTATCATAAATTACAGTTTCTTTATGCAAATATGGCTTAAGGGAGGAGGTTGAAATATTAGTCTTATAAGCCATATATTTGTGCCACATAAGCTGAATTAGGAACAATGACATGACCCAGTCAATTAGTAACTAGACATTAGAATCATGTAACGTAAAGAATTTGTTAAAGACATTCGTCCTATAAAACTATTTATTCCTTATCGATTGAATTTGGTTCTCCTTCACAATCTTCTTATTCTTGCCTGGCTTCTTTTGCTTCCTGATGTTTCCCTTCTTCTTGATGTTTCCTTCTGCTTCTTGCTACACTGTTCTTGCTTCCTTACTAGAAAAGCTAACATCTTGATTGAAAATCTCTTAGTCTTGTTGTTTGATATTATGCTACCTCTGTGCACAACCCACTCAACATACAATGCCTCCAAATTCAACAGAAAAAGTTAGCAGCAACTGCCCAAGAATTTGTGACATTTGCCCCATAAACTTCTTGTCAATTTATCTGTTCACAATCTTCTTACTTCTTGCCTGGTTTTCTTTTGCTCCTTTGCTGCTTCTTGCTGTTTCCTTTTGCTTCTTGCTGTAGGGAAGGTCCAAATTCAGAGAGTGCCAGCAGCGCCTGCCCTCCCATTCACAGAATGAGAACTCCATTCTTGGCTAATGCCCTTAAATTACATGGTCCGGTTTATTATTTTGCTGATGCGGTATAGACCTCTAGTGTAGTTTTATATGCTTTTAGCTGTGAGTGGGATTTTAGCAATAGTCTCAAGAAGCATGTGTTGCACTCTTGTGCCCACCATAGTCAGCATGCACCACAAAAATATTCTAATCCATCAATCTTGTTTTTGTCATCTTCATTCCAACTCCGGCACAAGGTCATAGAAAGAAGAAGATGGTGAAGAGCAGCTAAATTGAATGGACAAGAAATAGAATATGCAGTTTTATAGGATGAATAACCATACCAAATTCCTAACATCTACATGATTCTAATGTCTAGCTACTTATTAACTATGCCATGTCGTTGATCCTAACTTAGCTTATGTGGCAAAAAATATGGCTTATAGTGCTGATGTTTCAACACTCACCGCCAACAAACAACATCACAACGTCACAACATCACAGCCAGAATAACAAATAAAACATCTCTAAAGAGGGGCATTTTCTAGGTAGGACTCAACCAGCTGATGCAACTATCATTCAGGAAAGGCAATATCGTGCTTATTATGCCTATGGATTCACGCATTATTGAGCAGGCAGCTCCAATCAGGTATCCTTCCAAAAGAAGAACAAGATTCATTGGCATAAACAGGACATCAAATCATTTTAGATCCACTAAGTAGCGCATATACCGTACAACCAGCTATGGTTGTGTGGACTCTGTCCTTTCAAAAGGCCGAAAGAAAAAGAACACAAGCAGTCCTTTCAAAAGGAAAGACTGTCAGCAAACAAACTGGCATGCTGACATCTGAAATTATTTTATAGGTCCAATTAGGATGACAAATGAAACGTTTTTCTAGAAATTTGTATTAAACTCTTAAGTAGTCTAATTAGGAGGCATTGTCCTCCTTACATGTTTATAATGTTGTATCATAGATCTGGTTTTTAGTAGACAACGTTTTCTAGTATGTAAGTGATGTTAGTTGGCTAGGAAAATCCTCCTTTACAGGTTTATAATAATGCATGTATCTAGTCTCATAAAAATTAATAAACCACTCTTTCTCATTGGATATGATAACAATAATGAAAGGAAGTCATGCTCTCTACTTGGACCATCCAATTCTATCCCAAAGGGGGTGACCATGAAAGTCTAAAGAAGAATAAAACGGGCAGCAAAGAAAAGTCATAAGCATACCTTTATGTGTAGAAACAGGACAGGCCTCACCTTGTACTTTGAGCCCGTAGCTAGGAAGAAAGAAAAAAGTCTCCTAATTTCAATCTTCCGATTTTTCGTTTTCATTTCTATGCACATATCTAAATGGCTGCAATGCTAGCTGACATGATTTGTTTATCTAGGTGACTGCAATGCACCCCTAGCTGAACATAATTTGTTGTAATAATTGGTCTCATAGACCATCGGTTGGAGACTTTAATATAATCTCTTTCTTTCTCTTTCCCGTCTCCTTTGTCCCTACCCCTTTTTCTCTCTCCTATTCTCCTAGCACTACCAAAGCTAGAAGGAAAGCTAGAAGGATTCATTTAGAATGAAGAAGAATAGACATGCTACCTAGGAGGATGTTCCTACACAAGAAAGGATTGTTGTGTACTTATTTGGTCTAGTCTACAATTGAAATCTCTTTCCCTTAAAAGTATTCAACTTTCATCAGGTATTTCGTCCGCAAGCAAAGTAGCAACCAGAATCGAAAGTTTAGAGTAGCCAGGCTTTATCAGCAACTCTATAATCAGTATTTAAAGGGCCTAGCGATCTTACTTGTTAAGATTCAACTTTGTCATGTTAGATATTTGTAGTTATTTAAGTATTTAAGGGCCTAACGATCTTACTTGTCAAAATTTCAACCTTACGAAGTTAAATGTTTGTAGTTAAATGAGAATTTGAAGGCCTAGTGATCTTAGTTATTAACGTTTCCCCTTTATTAAGTTAGATGTTTATAGTCGTTAACATTTCCCTTCTATAGATGTTTATAGTTATATGAGACTCTGTTCGTTTGCTTTTTTATGAACTTTGTTTTTTTTTTTTTTTTTTTAAATGAAGGAAAAAAAATACTAACCGCCAATCCACGCGAAAGCGCGAGTTTGTGAAGTGTTGCATTACAAACGGCATGACTCCTCTTAGCAGATAATTGTCCTTCATGATTATTTTCAAAAGCAAGAAACAAATACTGACTAACTGCATACTTCAAATATGAATCTCCAAGCAACTCAAGACCTTCAAAAGAGAAGCCTTCAAGACACCTGAGTGTAGTTAAGGCCTCCATGATCTGCATTAATTTAGAATTCAACAAATTGCACAACGCAGACAAGTAAAAGGTAAATTTGAATTTTAACTACAAGTAGCAAATTATGAATACAAATTTAAAACTAAAGATAGCATGTGATTTCAGAAACAAGTAAACTCATTACCCGTGGTGCTAAAACATGAGGAAATGGATCAATTGTCTTCTTAATCTCATTGCGCAACTCACTTGCGCAAATTATTGCTGATAGTCGATGGATAAATGAAGGAACCAAATATAAAGATCGGATAAATGAACTATCCAAGCCGCCAAGAACCAGACACAACTCTGCTGGAATCAACACAATGCCAAACGAATTTTTCTTGCCTGACGTATTCTTCTTGCCAGGTTTGCCACCTTTATCTAGTTCAAGGTCATTAAAACCATAATTAGTTTCCACTATTTCCCACTGAGTTTCAAAGCCAAAACCTCAACTTTGCATTTTCTTCAAATGGCTATCTTTGTATGAGGCATTACAGTGTCATAGATAGATGTAAGTTATAATAAGAACTTAAGAAGGCCTATAGAGCATGAAGTACCCTTTGATTTAAATTTAGAAGAGTGAACTACAAAACCAAAAGTTCTGTAAAATCATTGCCTATAGAGCATGGAGTACTTTTTGATATATATTTAAAAGAGTGAACTACAAACCAAAAGTTTTGTAGAATCATTTTTGTCACACACTT
>JAANSK020245909.1:0-13780 GCA_011763485.2 Isoetes engelmannii
TTTGACCTTTTCTTGCAAATAGTGCGCTAAGATTGGTTGCCTTAAGCAACCTGGAGGTTCTAACCATGTAGAACCCATTGAGTTTGATCCAGGTGCCAGGTTAAGTGCTTTGAGACCATTAGTTAAGATGTCCTGATATGTTGGACTCAGGAAGGGTGAATGAAGAAAGCATATGAGTCGAGTTAGAACTTGTGAATGGATTAGGAGTGAACCCTATTCCTCATAAGTCAAACTCAAGAAAACAAGATTGTCCAAAGATTGTGACAATACTCCTAGCCCTTAGCTTTGAGGTAACTCCTGAGGCGATTCTAGACACTCGCATCCGGAAGCTGCGCAATAGGATTACAAAGTACTTGATTTTGTGGCGAGGTTAATCACTTTCTGAGGCCACATGGGAGAGTGAAGAGTACGTGCAGCAAAAATCTCACCTGACTCAAAACCCGTGGAGGCCACGGAAGGATTAGTAGAGTCCAGAAGAGGTCAGTTACCTAAAACATAAAGAATTAAAGACTTGCATAAGGGATGGCAAGTAGGACGTCCACAATAAAAAAGGAGCTACGAAACCGTGGTCAAGGGATGATCCAGGGAACGAGTTTCAGAAGGGACTAGATGTTGAAACCATGGTCACAGGGTGACCCAGGGAACGGGTTTCAGAATGTACATACTCCCGTAATCCTTGGAGACCAAGGATTTGAAGGGGGGAGGTATGTTACAAACATATAAAGGGGGGCAAGACAAATGCCTTAGGTAAGGAATTAAATCCCTTGTTAGGGAAGGATGTGGCAGGACCCAATTGGGTGGGTTGCCTCAAAGCCATATCAGGCTGAAGCAAGGAACGCAGGCAACGGCCGAATGGCCTGCCATGCCCACCGATTCGATCCCAGGAGGGATTTAAACCACCTGCAGATGGGCCAGATATGGATTTCGACCCTTGTGCTTCCAGGGGAACCCATTAGACACCAATTTGGTGCACTATTTATACAATCCATGTTTTCAAGGCAAGGACCATACTTTTTGTGCAGGAGCTCTTGTGATGGGCAATTCTAAATTCTGAGGCATCAATCTGAGTCTGGGTACTCTGAAACACCATGGGGGAATCAGGGATTCCGAGGGAAGAGGCGATAGGTGTGGATTGATGCGCCTTTTTGCTTCGGTGCAGCCGAGGTCTATTTCATTGGCCATAGGATTGAAAAATAAGAAATCCAAAGGATAGCATTATACCATATCAACCCTACATCCAAAAGAGTTTCAACTAGTATGAGGGCGATAGAATCTAGATCTTGATCTTTTAGCTCCAATAACAATGATGTCACAAAAACATTCAACTAGACATGCACCAAATAAGACATCTCTTTGCATCAAAAAGATGTGGTGTGCTCGGCACTTGTAATCCACCAACAAACGCATACATTTAAAAGGCTAGAGGATGTTACCTTGACCAGAGTGTTAGAGAATTGGAATGCTTTACTAGTGCTGGTAGTGGGATGGAGGATCCAATTGTTGGCAAGATTGGCAAGTTAACTGTGCAAATTAGACACAATAAGGCTAGGGTTCAACTTCCGAGCCCTGGAAGGACGAGATCAATGATGTCACATTAGAGACGAGACTTTGGACTTGGAGACCACGACGCTCATAGCGATACTTCCATCCGACACTTCCTTTAGGTCACGATAAGCCAATGGAATGAGGAAAGCTGCTTATTCAAGACCTCACCTTCCAAGTCAGGTGCGCCATGTGTCAACCTTGCCCCTCGATTGTGGCATCCCCAAACTTAATGAGGGTAGTCTTATCCAATACCCTTGTCGACGATACTCAAACTAGATCCTATTAGTGTAGCACTAAACTCTTGATCAGTCCTCCTAAAATGGCTACTAATACTAGGAGCATACTATTAATGTATATCTACTACTCTTTTGGCCAGGGATGCATAACTACTTTAGAGGATTATATATACATGCATGCAAGATGAACACTGCTTCTTGACTATCATACATTTCAAACATCAAATACTCATACCAAACTGACTCAACTAGTTAGCTATAGATTCGCCATATTGAAGGATTACATACTAGTAATTATATGCGAATTCATGTCAAAGCGGTTGTGGGCTAGCTGGGCACTCAAATTGGAGGAGCAAAGAGGTAGAAGTACAAGTGACAATGATGAAGATTTATAGACAGGGGTGCTGCTAATGTGACCATGTATAAAGGTCGATAATGGGATCCTATATCACCATCAAAGGATGACAGGGGAACGTTGTGTAGCCATCTAATGGCTGATAAAGGGATTGTATAACACCGCCAACACTTGGAGTGCTACATTCCTCTCAGAATATACAGACGCTGATTTGGGGTTACACAATTACTTTAAAAAACCACATGCCTTAATGTTATGGGCTTGCAGATGAATTTAGATGGTTTTTTTGCCTGAGGATGTAGCTATGTGTGTTGCAGGAGGAACTTGCATCAATTCCATGCTATGCACACCAAGAAATTTCATGAAGACCAACAGGGGTTTTAGGCCACATGATCTCAACCAAGTTAAGGCAACAAGGGTGGGTGGAAACACCCGAGTCTTAAAACCATTCAATTGAACATGTAAAAGCTGATCAAATTTTTTTAGACTTGCATAATGCTGCAATATTTCTAGGTGAATTGAAGAACCGAGATGTATTCATGTTGCATGTACTCTAGATAAGGAGAGCTTTTGTTAGGACGAGACAAGAGAGAAGCAAGTTGAATAGCAGAACACAAGATTCCTTAAACCATTGTCGAAATTCCCTAACTCTAGTCGAGTTCTATGACTATTTCATCAAAGGGACGCGTCCCATCACCTCTTAGGCATCAAATTTGGAGGTTAAAAGAATCCTCCCACACCGTATTCTCCATCGAGAGATTATGAATTCAAGCAAGATGCAAGCCATTGTTGATCACCCAACTAAGGCGCGAAGAGAGATTAAACAACATGAAGATTGCTGAGTTAATTCAAAAATTCATGAGCATGCCTTTTCGTTCAACTGCTACTTTTCTAAAAGCTTTAGAATTTGTTTGGTACATGGGTCATGAGAAGGGCCGACAATGTTGGTCGACCATCAGTATACAAAGGAAACGTTTGCTATGGCCATACGTTGTTATAGAGGAAACCAAGAAGAACAACCGAAGCTTACAAGAAACTAAGAAGAACAAGCGAAGGCGACGCATAATCTCTTCACACTGCCGGCCATGTCATATTTGCATGCTGTAACACTTCTCGTATTGTACATACATCCCAGGACTGTTTTGCTCACGACGGAAGACTTGGAAATTTCTTGCCATATGGGAAGGTCTACCTCGCCCTTGGACTCACTCCTTTTCCATGAAAAATGCAGATTTAAATTTCATTCTTGGCACGAACGTATCCTACAATGCATATGTGAGAGGTGGAGACACGAAATAAGAACATCAGGTGCTAAGAAATGCATGATACATTAATTTTGTCTAGGTCCTAAGCCCGAGCTCCTCAAGGTGACTCTTGGTTCGGGAAATACTGGGGAACCCTTGTAACCTATCGCCCAAATCTGAAAATTCACAATACAGTTTCGAAATAGCAGGAAAATTTCCTGCTAAAAATAGCAAATTTTCTAGTTAATTCCGATAGGAATGGAGTGCGGGTATGTAACTTGTAGGCTGAGCTAGATCTAACAAGAAATATGCCGATTGTGCTTAAAAAGTTTCCCGAACCAAGGAGGTGAGGTCTTCAGGGGAACCCTCGAGCAAACCTCCAAGTTTGCGGCTCATCAGTAATAATCGGGGGGAGGCTATTACCGCATATTACAGTGATTTCTTAAATCGTGTAATTTCATTCTCCAATTTAGTTGAAGCTGAATCTGGTTGTCGAGGCTGCATCTGGTTGTCGTAATAGCATCCCCCACGATTATTACGTGGTCCAATGGCCCGGGGGAGGCCACTACGCACTGCTCGGCCTGGCTCGCCCTAATAGGCTCGCCAGGGCCTTACAAGGCATAATGGCCTCCCCCAGGCCATTACCTTCACAACATGGTAACCTTCACGAGGTGGCCCCCTATAGGCACTTGGTTAGAATTTAAAAGTATACGTGGCAATTGACGTGGCAAGAAGGAAGCAGAAAAGCTTCCCCTCTCTTCTCCCCGTTCATTCTTCTCCAATATATTCTCTCGGCTTTTGTAGGCATATGTTTACCCTTCTTCCTTTTCCGTCCTTAAATCCCCCTTCCTTTCCTTTGCCGGAGCAGGGCTTATGGCTTCATCCATTCTATTGCGCCTTTGCCGGATTGCAGACTAGAGGATCAATCTGCCATTTTATTGCCTGGAGCTGGATAGGGTTCGTATGAGCATGCAAGTGGCGGGTTTCAGGAATTGAAATTTGGGGGCCGATTGTATAGAAGACGGCTTCAATTCGGAATTTAGGCGCCGTGGAGCAGCAAGGTAGAAAAGACATTTGCAGCGCCCGGCCACCACTGTGGGGGGCTGGAGGCGCCCAGGGATTTGATCCTTTTTATGGAAACACGTAGCCGCAAGCGGGCGGAGGCCACATCAAAGCGCCCACCTCCTGCCCAGAGATCCAAACGAGCAAGAACTTCCTCAGATTTACCAACAGGTTCGGGTTCTAGGTCTAGATTTTCAGTTCGTATAGGATCTGCAGTAGGAACATCCACAACAGCTACAGCATCAAAACATCAATTTGGAATGGAATCAGCACATGAATCAGCAGGAACATCAACAGGTTCAGGTTCTAGAGCATCAAGAAGAGACAAGGACAAGGCTTCAAAGAGAGAACACGAGAAAGACGATGATAGGGGATCTGAAAAGGTTCTTAGAGGCGCGGGCGGTGCGGAGAAGGAAACAGAGAAGGGGAAAGAAAAAGAGCAGGAAAAGGATGGCGGCAGAGATAGAGATAAGGTTGCTGCAGCTCTTGGTGATGTGGATGAGGAGAATGAAGGGGAAGCAGTTGGGACAATTAGTCAAAACCTCGCTTCTGCAAGTAGTGCATTACATGGATTGCTTAGAAAACTTGGGGCTGGATTGGATGAGCTTCTGCCATCTACAACTGCTTCTGCTCACCAGAGCACTCGGCTTAAGCGCATATTATCTGGCTTAAGAGCTGAAGGAGAGGAAGGAAGGCAGCTTGAATCCCTTTCCCAGTTGTGTGAATTGCTGTCCATAGGGACAGAAGAGTCATTAAGCAGTTTCTCTGTAGACTCTTTTGTGCCAGTTCTAGTTAATTTGCTGAGTCATGATTATAACCCAGATGTTATGTTATTAGCTGCAAGGGCACTTACTCATTTGTGTGATGTGCTTCCTTCATCTTGCGCTGCTGTTGTACATTATGGAGCAGTACCCCATTTTTGCGCACGCCTACTTACTATTGAGTATATCGATTTGGCAGAGCAAGTAAGCATCAAGTGATTGAGTTAGTGGAATTTTTCAATGTCACTTATGCTTGCGTTTACAGAGTTTACAAGCTCTGGAAAAGATCTCTCATGAGCATCCAAGTGCTTGCTTGCGAAGTGGAGCTCTTATGGCTGTATTGTCTTACCTAGATTTCTTTTCTACGGGTGTGCAAGTAAGTCTTATGAAATTGTCATTATGACATGGATACTTTTTTTTTGTACTAAGTCGTTGTTGGCATTGTTTTTGTCAGAGAGTAGCTGTTTCTACAGCTGCAAATATTTGTAGGCAGCTTCCATCTGATTCTACTGATATTGTGATGATGGCTGTGCCCATTTTGACAGCGCTTTTGCAAAACCAAGATTCTAAGGTACCATTAACAACATTCTTTTTAATTCAAATATTAAATCTATCTAGGCATGATCTTTGAACTTTGGTTGTATATCAGGTTGTGGAGCATGCCTCTGTGTGTCTTACACGTATTGCAGATTCCTTTGCAAATTCGGCAGAAAGAATTGACCAACTTTGTTCTTATGATCTAATCCAGCTAACTGTAAATCTCATATCAGTTAGCAGTGCTAATGGGAGTACAGTCTCGCAGACTTCTTTGAGCACATCTACATATACGGTAATTTTTAGAAGAATCTTTCTTGCTAATTGTGGTTTTTAGAATGACTTTTTAGGTATCCCTGCATTAATGTGGACATTCAATCTTTCTTGCTAATTGTGGTTTTTTGAATGACTTTTTAACTCTGGCTGCATTATGGTGGATCTTCAGGGCTTGATTAGGCTACTTTCTACTTGTGCCAGTGGCTCAGCTCGTGCTACTGAGGGTCTCCTGCAGTCAAATATCAGTAAAACACTGAAAGATGTGTTAATGGGAGCGAGTTTTGTGTCCAGCACATGCACAGCACCATCCTCAGTTGCAAGGCCACCTGAGCAGGTATATTATTTTCTTGCCGCTTGATCGTAACATGAATAGAAACCTAATGCTTAATATATGTCTGCAGCTTTATGAAATAATGAATTTGGTCAATGAGCTTTTGCCTCCTATTCGTGAAGTGGGTAGTTCAACCAGTGCTTCAGAAGGCAGAAGCTCGGGTAGGAAAGGCCTTGGCAGTTCAAGCAGTAGATTGGAAGTAGCACCTTCTAATTCTGATATTTCATCAAGAGAGAAGTTCTTATTAGACCACCCCGAGCTGCTGCTTCAGTTTGGAGCAGACTTATTCTCTGTGTTGGTTCAGGTTTGCCACTGATTTTATTGGATTGGTTCTTAGGTCAGGCATCTGAATGCTGATTGTGGTTAACAATATCTAGGTATATGGTTCAAGTGTAAGCTCTTCCGTCCGGCATAAGTGTCTTGCTGCTATCAACAAATTGATGCATTTTAGCACTGCAGAGATGTTAAGTACACTGTCAAAAGAGTCCAACATATCTAGGTACTTGTTTAATATGATTTAAACATTATCAATGTTAGCTGAACACTATATGATTTTACGTTTGATGTATTTTGCAGTTTCTTGGCAAGTGTTCTGGCATCCAAAGATCCGTCAGTTCTTATGATGTCACTAAGCATAGCTGATCTGCTAATGCAGAAGCTTCCAGCTTTATTTTCTAAATTATTTGTCAAGGAGGGTGTTGTACATGCACTTGATTTGTTAATATCTTCTGACCAGACAGGATCGCAGCAAGCGTCACCTTCAGGGAGAAATACAGACGGTTCTTCTAGTTCTGTTAAACCTCGCCGTGTTCCTAGTAGACGTCGTCCTACTGGATCTAATGTTGATGCATTGCCTGAGGATCCCGGTGGCTCAAATGCTGGCGTTGTTGGTTCACCCCCAACTGGTTCTGAACAAGTTCTTCAGCCTTCTCGCAGTGGCCTCCAAGCTGCTGTTATTTTGAAGGCTAAACAGCTTAAGGACACATATTTTTCTGCAGATGTTGGCCTCATTACAGGAGTTAGTGAGAGCTTGTGCAAGCTTAAGGATCTTTGTGCAAAGTTGGATGCCGATGGCTTAGCAGAGGTGAAAGGCAAGGGGAAAGGAAAGGCAAGGACAACTCCTTCATCTCCTTCATGTGACGAGCATATGATTAGTGTGATATCTGATATACTTACTGAGCTGGGAAATGGTGATGGGGTATCTACTTTTGAGTTCGTTGGAAGTGGAGTTGTGGGCTCACTTTTGAAGTTTCTCTCTTGTGGTGGTATGTCTAAAGACAATGCATCAGAAAATGCTACATTCAGGTTACGGCAGCAAGTTTTAAGAAGGTTCAAACACTTTTTGGAGCTGTCTCTTCCAATTGACCATGATGACCAAAAAGAACTTCCATTAACAGTCCTTGTACGGAAAATTCAGAATGCTCTGGGTTCATTGGAACGTTTTCCTGTCATCCTTAGTCATGGTCCTCGTGCCAGTGGTGGCGCCGCTAGTATTGCTGCTGGTCTTAGTGCCTTGACTCAACCGTTTAAGCTGCGGCTCTGTAGAGCACCAGCGGACAAGTTACTTCGAGATTATTCCTCTAACATTGTTCTTATTGAACCTTTAGCAACGCTGGCAGCTGTTGAAGAGTTCCTTTGGCCAAGGGTGAGAAAGCACGATGGATCACCAACATCTGCAGCTGCAGCAAGCTCTTCCGATGGGGTTGGATCTCCCACTACAGTTGCTCCAAGTACTTCTACATCAACATCTGCACCTGTGGCTAATGAGCACAGGCCTTCAACACGATCTAGAACAGTATTAGCAACTGCAATTGCAAAAGAGCCAGAAAGTGTGGCCTCCAAGGGAAAAGCAAAGGTTTCTTCTTCTAAGACTTCACCTGTGGTTGACCACCAGGGACCGGAAACACGTAATGCCGCTGCTCGTAGAAAAGCTGAAGCTGCTGTGTCAGCAGCATCAAAACAAACTCCATTGGATGATCATGTGGACAGTGATGTAAGTGGTTTTCCAACTGGGTTCAAGGCCATAAGAGTTGTAGATGGAAGTACTGAATGAAGAATAGGTTGCATAGTTTGGGAAATATTTCAAGCATTTGTACCAGCTTGTGATATGCCACTTGTTGAGCTGTGTATTATTTTAGAAGCCTGTATTTTTAAATGCTTACATACATATTCGTTTCTTTGCAGGATGATGACCTTGATGTATCCCCTGTGGAGATCGAGGAGGCTGTGGCGATGGACGAGGATGATCTTTCCGATGATGGCGATGATGATGATGACGACCACGAGGAGGTATGTAGTGGAATGAATATTATGGCCTGTTTGGTGCTTCATTTTCTAGTCGAAGCATGATGGATGCGGTGATGTAGGTTTTTGGAGAAGAAGCTGCAGACGTGTGCATTGGAGACCGGGTTCATGATGTGCAGTTAGGTGATGGGACCGAGGTGGCAGGAACAGTATCAACTAGTGCAACCACGAGCGAGAGCCCTTCTCAACCTTCTTCTATCTTCGGTACTGGACTAGCTGGTGCTGCTAGAGCTGCCCTTTTAAAGCCAGGAATAGAGGCAAGTGGGTCAAGGGCTGCTGGTATAGGAACAAGGGGTTCGTTATCTTTTGCTGCAGCATTAGGGGGGACTGCCTCCCCAAGTGCAAATGGAGCTCGATCTAGTCGCGATCGAAGGTCACTTGTCGCAATGTCAGCTTCAAATGCACCACCTAGATTAGCATTTTTCCTTGGTGGCAAGCAACTGAATAGGTCACTAACGATATTTCAAGCAATTCAACGCCAAACTGTGACAGATGAAGATGACGAAGAGAAATATGCTGGTCCAGACCATCCTTCTGGGAATGGACGAAGATTGTGGGATGAAGTGTACACTATTACCTACCAGAGGGTAGACACAGCCACTGATAAGTCTCCTGTAGGGACATCAACTAGTAATGGATTTGCTGGGAAAAGCATGGCCATCAATCAAAATAAAGCTGTAAATGTGGGTTCCAGCAGTTCAATGGTAGAAGGTTCATGGCAACAAGCTTCATTGGTGGAGACTGTTTTGCAGGGTGAACTTCCATGTGATTTGGACAAATCAAATTCGACATATAATATTCTTCTTTTATTACGTGTTCTTGAGAGCTTGAATCATCTTGCTCCACAATTACGTTCACAAATAGCATCTGATGCATTTGCTGAAGGTAAAATTACAAGTTTGGATGAACTCAAAGTGGACAAGGCTACTGTTCCGCAAGAGGAATTTTTGAGTAGTAAGCTGACGCCAAAACTGGCCAGACAAATGCAGGATGCCTTAGCATTGTGTAGTGGAGGCTTGCCAGCCTGGTGCCATCAGTTGACGAGAGCTTGCCCCTTCTTATTTCCTTTTGAAACAAGGCGGCAATATTTCCATTCTACTGCTTTTGGCCTGTCCCGTGCGCTACACCGTCTGCAACAGCAGCAAAGTGTGGGTAGGCCTTTGGCATCAACTGAGCGGGAACTTCGCGTTGGAAGGCTTCAGAGGCAGAAGGTTAGAGTATCAAGGACTAGGATTCTTGAATCTGCTGCAAAGGTGATGGAGCTTTATTCGGGCCATAGGGCTGTCCTGGAAGTTGAGTACTTTGGTGAGGTTGGGACTGGCTTGGGGCCAACCTTGGAGTTCTACACGTTGTTAAGTCATGAACTGCAGAAGAGGTCGCTTGATTTGTGGCGAGATGACGCTCAAGGAAAATCAGACCATGATGTTGAGATGCAGGATATTGAAGGTGAAACTGGTGGTAAACATACAAATCAGAAGGATGAGTATGTGAATGCACCTCTTGGACTATTCCCTCGTCCCTGGGCTTCAAATCTAGAAGATCCAAGTAAAACAAAGTTTGAAAAGGTTATTGAACACTTCCGTCTCCTCGGACGCGTTATGGCAAAAGCTCTTCAGGATGGCCGTCTATTAGATTTGCCCTTATCAATGGCATTTTACAAACTTGTCCTTGGGCAGGTAGAATAAAGGAGTTTTGTTTGGTGTTCTTTTTTCGTGTAGGTCTAACAAGTTTTTTTATGGAATCTTTATGTTCAGGAGTTGGACCTTCATGATATCAAATCAATTGACCCGGAGCTTGGCAACGTTCTTCACGAAATGAAAGTCTTAGTACAGAGAAAACAATATCTGGAATCTGCTCTTGAGATTTCACCAGAAGGCAACGTGAGTTTGTTATCATCGCTGACTTTTCGGGGTTCCAAGGTAGAAGATCTTTGCTTGGACTTCACACTTCCTGGATACCCCAATTATGTTTTGAAGGATGGAGGAAATAATATCATGGTATGTATTTACGCGTCATTTTCTTGTAAAAAACCCTTGTCTAATCGGAATATTTTTAGGTGGCACTTGATAATCTAGAAGAGTATGTCTCACTTGTTGTGGATGCAACTTTAAGAAGTGGAATTGCACCTCAAATGGAAGCATTTCGGGCTGGTTTCAACCAGGTAAGGGATTATGCTAAAGCCATGTTTCCAATATAGTTTCCTCAATTATTGCAGTCTAGATATCCCATTTCTAGTGAAAGAACAAATTTGGTTAGTTCCTTTTAAATGATAGTGTGCAGCAGTTGATGCGCATGTGGATGATCTTATTGGCAGTTTTGAGCAGTCATTATTAGGCGTATTTGCTTGTTGCTTATGAAATACAGAGTCCTCATTGTATCATTTGTAAAGTTTTATGCTCTTTGGATTTTTAATAAAAGGGATTAATAGTGGAAAATTAATGTTTTCAGGTTTTCCTGTTATCGTCGTTGCAAATATTTAATGAGGATGAACTTGATTACCTTCTTTGTGGTCGCCGGGAGCTTTGGACGGTAACAAAAACATACTTCTTACAAACAGTAACAGTTTTTAGTTTTGAGGTCCTGATTTTCTATCTTTCTATGTTAGGCTGATTCACTTGCAGAACATATCAAGTTCGATCATGGCTACAATTCTGCAAGCTTTCCTATAAAAAACGTAAGTGAGGTTCTTGGTTCTGTTATCTATGTTCACAAGCAATGGTGCATGACATGTTATAAACCTTTCTACAGCTTTTGGAGATTATGGGTGAGCTTACTCCAGATGAGCAGCGGGCATTTTTACGTTTTGTTACTGGAGCCCCAAGGCTTCCACCTGGTGGACTTGCTGCACTGAATCCTAAGCTCACAATTGTTCGAAAGGTCAGGTTTTTTAACTTGCTTTTCTTGTTGATTGATATGCTTATAGGAAAGAAATTGGGAATCTTCTGCAGCATCCAACTGGTACAAATGGAGCTTCTGCAACTTTGAGTTCTACGCCACCTGGGGCTATTTCTGCGATGGGGACAACTCTTGCAGATAGAGACTTGCCAAGTGTCATGACTTGTGCCAATTATCTGAAATTGCCCCCATATTCTTGCAAGGTTAGCAGCAGCACATTTTATGATGAAATTAGGCAAATGTGCTAGGTCCCAAAGTTTCACAGTTTTACTTCTGTTAATTTAGGAGGTGATGCGAGAAAGACTCCTCTACGCGATCTCTGAAGGGCAAGGATCCTTCGACCTCTCTTAAGGAGCTGGCAAACTATCAGCAGCAGTGGCACAAGTGTGGCTGGGGCTTGAACCCCCAACATTCTCCTCAGAAGAAATAAAGCATGACCGCTCATTGTCCATCAATACAAGGAGTATATCATTTACACCGCAGTCTATTGGTTGGCTGCCTCACTTTCAGCATTGGGCTGATTTTTTCTGGCAAGGTTGCTGATTGGAGCATTCTGTTGCTGAAGATTGCTTCTAAATTTGGACGAGGTATCCAAAGATATCAAAATCTCTAGCACGTTGTACAGATTTTGTTAATATGCAGACGTGATTTAAGCTATGGAGAGCACTTCTGGTCTTACCTTGAAGTTTTCACACAATTGTGAGTAGTATGAAGTGCACATGTTAATGTAGCCAAAAAGAAATGAAATAAGAAATTATTTCTGAATGTTTTAGTGCCTTTACCAAACGTTCATATTATTATACTATTATGTGCCTTGGACACTTGTTTCATCCCTTTTTCAATATGAAATGGAAAAGGTGGTGCTTAAATTTACTGTCCATGCATCGCATGTTTATGGGTTTCTTGGGATGGTTGATTGGGAGCCGTTGATTAGCAGCATATTCCTAGTATTACACCACATACGTGGTCTCTATAATTTTCAGCAGAAAAAACAGTGCTTAACACCCTGTTCCATGGCTTGTTATCAAAGTAAACTAAGATGTTATGGCTATAACAAGAATTGTTATGGCCATACCACAACACATTCATTTGTTGACATGTGGCAAATAACAGGTTTGGACTGTTAAGGCTGATAACACTTTGTTTTAGGTGCAAGCAAATAGCCTTGGCCACATTGCAGCTGGGCTTGCTTGGTGCAGCCTAGGCCATTTGCTCGCCCGTAATGGCCCCAAAACGGGGTGTTATCTAGCCCATGTTGGAGAATGAACGCATGGTCACAAAGTCATGACATAAAAAAAAAAAGCATGTGCTACTCACATTAACAACATAGATATTCACATTATTACATT
This sequence comes from Isoetes engelmannii, assembly GCA_011763485.2. Lineage (NCBI taxonomy): Eukaryota > Viridiplantae > Streptophyta > Lycopodiopsida > Isoetales > Isoetaceae > Isoetes > Isoetes engelmannii. The sequence goes on from JAANSK020245909.1 coordinate 12,893, forward strand.
AAGTAATAGGGAATCCACGGCTCGAGGATTTTCTGCCCGAGAAAATTTTGAGGCGGCTCTGCCAGCGGAGGCGGCGTCGCCGAAGAATTTTTGAGGCAGAAAACCCGAGAATAGTGGATTCCCTTACGTAATAAACATGAGGCCAAAATTTCCAGCAAAATTACTCTGTGTGATCAAAGAAGCAGAAAAACAGAAATCAAAACAAGGTTTAATCGCTTAAAAAACCATATTTTTTCAGAATTTAAGCCTAACAACCCAGTCATAGAACCGAAATCAAAGTTTTTTCCCTGATAAAACGAGTAAAGAAACAAGAAAAGACCAATTGGATATGGATGAAGCCCAAACCCTTAAGTTTAGGCAACAAATCCTGTTGCCGCACCAGCGCATGTCTGCTAAGAAGGGGTTCCCCAGTTTTCAGAACCTGAAGCAGCAGATTGGTGTCGATTAGCTGATAGATGCAAAGAAAACTTTCTTCCTGGCAGCCCAAACAAACCATAGACTACTTGATTCATGAAGACGGCATCATGATTGATGAAGACTACCTGATTCATGAAGACGGCAGCATGATCCAAAGAAACCCCTGAAAAATCGATTATTTAAGGGCTTTGCAGAACCAGAGAGGCACAGAGATTAGAACGACGCCATCACCTAAGAATAGGGGAACATTGCATGATCAGAGAGGGCAGAACAACGCCATAACAAAGCTTGGAACTGCCGGAGGATCGCACCTGAGAAGCCTAAGCAAACAACGCCATAGTAAAGCTTGAACTGTCAGGAACCTACGCGAAGAACGGGGCAAATACACACAAGGAATACCAAAGAATCTTATATACAACAAAGAATCTGATGTACAATGGCCCGAAGGCGAACAGAAGAACAGGGCGAAAG
>JAANSK020245920.1:0-13776 GCA_011763485.2 Isoetes engelmannii
CCTTGGGTCATGCTAGGATACATTGCTTTGCAGGATCAATTGGGTATTGCATGAAAGATCACAAAGAACTGCATTTTGCATTCCGCATGCATAACATCACTCCGGCGCAAGCTGAGGACAAGAGTTTTACGCCAAATATAGTTCAAAGAGTGATGCAACGTCTCTCTTTAAGCAATTCCAGTGCTTGTTGGCCATCATTGAATTCCATGAAACAATCATGCATGGGGGCCATGATAATTAACATTGATATATTTCTTGATATTAATGCATTTCTTATTCGTAATCCATATCTGAGGCTATGAGATTGCTTCGTAAAGGAATTATTGTGTATGTAATAAACATCTGCCCGAAATTACTGTATATTTGAGCTAAAATTATTTCACGCATTTCTTTCTGCCGCTGTATATTTGAGCTAAAATTATTTCACTCATTTCTTTCTGCTGCTTGCAAAAGCGGCGCCGCTATATCTGTTTGCCATTCTCCACTATACTTTGTTTCGTCTACCTCTCTCGCGTGTGTCCTTCCCTACCTCCCTTGCCATTGCAGCTCCAATCGTCAATTGCTTCCCATTCTAAATCGATTGCGACATTATCCGCAGGATTGCGATCACATAACGATACTTCTGCTCTTCTCTGCTATAAGGTATGCTCTGCTCTACTCTGCTCTCGATCTCCATAGCGGCATATAAAAAACAGAGGATTAAATAAATAGATGCACTAGAAACAGATGATTAGATGAATAGATGTAGAAATAGATGATTAGATGGATCGGAACATGAGTAGGGCGTCGGAAAACGGCATGAACAGATGAGTAGGGCTTCGACTATGGCTCAGTTAAATCGGATTTAAGCATACATTTGAAAGCTCCAAGATGTGGTAAGGATTTGTAGTCTCGAAAAGGTCAGCAAGAATAGAAAAAAGACTCCAAAACTTACTAGATCTACTTCAATCTTCAATCTACAGATGATCATTGAGCGCCAATCTGCCGGAAGAGGCTGCATACTAAACGTAATTTCAGGCAGAAGTTTATTATGTCCCGTAACTATGGCGGGGGCACCATTACGCCCAGTAGGGCCTCTTGGCGGCGTTGCCAACCTCAACGGCTTTCGCGGCTCCACCGCTCATGTACCCCCTCAACTGGCGGCGCCACCTCGAAGCCCTACTGAGCAGGGACATGATGGATCTCGCTACGCTTAGACAGCCCAAGTAGAAGAACCTCGAAAAAAATGCTATTGTTAATGGTTTTACCACACCAAAATCTTCTACCTTCATCAACCCTTCCATCAACTATACACTTCAATTACACCCTTGTAATCCCTTAAAAATCACATGCTCCTAAAGACACAAAACACTTTTGTGCCTCACATTTTCTCATATGGTCAAAAGCTTGATAACCTATATAGCACATTCCATGGTTCCCAAGTGGATCTAGATGGTTCAGTCAACTCCCCTTAATCTTTGCTAAGCTTTGGACGCACAATACTGCCTACTTTGCTTTACAAGCCTCGCCAAATTGATTGATAGAAAAACAACACATCTCAAATTCTATAACTTCCCAGTTTTTCTTGTGAACCCAACCTTCCCTCTCCCCAACCCTGCGTTTCTGCTAGTTTTATTTTTCTCTTAATTGTTGGATTATTTTGAATACTTTTTGTTAACTACATACTGGTTGTCCTAATTTCATTCTTCTGTACGGTTTTATTGGCTCCTTCATGCACAATGGATGTATTGCTTTTAATTACAATGACTGGATGACAAATGCATCCAGTACAACTCATTTAATGATTTAGCCTGAAACAATAAAGAATGGCTGCTGCTGGCCAGTCTGAGCTCTTTCATCGATAATTTCGTCACTGTCATCTGCAAGGTCTTCACCTCCAATTCCTTGTGCAGTCAAATGTGTCCCAACTTGGAACCATAAGTTCTGAAAACTGGAAATAATTACCAATTAGATTGAGGTGCTGACCCATGAGCCAGCAAGCACGACTTGCCCCTTAGATTGCAACAACTATCTGGGAAGTTTCAAAAAAATTTCACCATTTAGACTGAGGTACCTACCCATGAGAATCTGGAACATTTTAGAACATTCCAACATTCTATTTTTTGTTCTTTGTAAAATTTCAAAAAGCTTCCTATTTTTAGACTGAGGTGCTTATCCATGAGGATTTAGAATATTCTAGAAGTTTTTAGAACATTCCAAAACATTTTATTTCAAAAAAGGTTCTATTTTTAGACTGAGGTGGTTACCCATAAGCATGTAGAACATTCTAAAATATTCTATTTTGATTATTTGAAAGTCTTCAAAAACAAATTCTATTTTTAGACTAGGGTGCTTATCCATGAGCATCTAGAACATTCTAGAATATTTAAGAATTTCTAGAACTATCTAGAGCTTCTTAGATCCGATGGCCAAGATCACGCCATGTGGCGGCCTCTCGATCGTGGTTGCCCGAAACTATCCAAGGATTCTTTATTCGAACTAGACAGTCAGATGTCGCCCTAATTAGTCTTATCACGACAACCAATACCATGCAAATCAACTCCTAACTCATATAACACTAAGAAAACTTTGGCCTCAATCACCGGATGAGGGAAAATACCCGATCCCATCCATTCATTCAATTAGAATATGCCAATAATATGCAATCACCCCACATAGCAAAGGATTTGCCCTTTGGGCAATCCAAAAAAGAGAGGGTTTCTGATGACTATTTTTAGTCTAGAAAGAAAGATAAGATAAGATAAGATAAGATAAGATAAGCATTTTAACGTCGCGCCACAAGGCAGCATCCAATTGGACATGCGACGGAACATTACATAGGGGGACCGAAGTACTTAAATAGAAAGGGGACCGGAGTCCTGAAACAATGCAAACAGAAGGACCCAAGTCCCGGAACCACAAACGTCTAGTCTTTATGCTTATATACACTATAAAAGTCTTCACCTTAAAACATGCCATGCACTTTGAAAGTTTGTTGGCCCTTCAAAAAGGAAGTATGGACAAACCTTAAATTTCCAACCCTAATTCAAATAATGGTTAATACACGTTCTCTTTTTTATTTACATTTAGCATTCTTGTTTACGTTTTAAGCATGAAACAACATTTTCCTTTATAAAAAGGCAAACCACACCACTTAAATGTCACAATCTAGAACACACATCAAGATATACCAAAGGCATACTAAAATAATCTAGAACAACATATTCTAAGAGAATAAACGAGTGAATGATATTTGGACAACGAATGACTACAAAAGGATGGCACCAAAAAATAGGACAATGTCAGTATTAGTTTTTGACCATGTAAAAGACATCCTTTTTGTCGAACAAGACTAATAGGAAAATGCTGATTGCTTGAGGAGAGGTTACATTTTTTTTTTCGAACAAGAAATCCAACTGGAGCACACTTTGGGTCTTAAAAAAATGCTTGAAATCTAGAGCCAAAGACAAAGTTCGAATTTGTCACATAGTGCTAGATGGAAGTTTCTTCCTCGCCAATTTGTCCATATTTGAAGTGACGTATTAGGCCGGTTGGTCGATATTAAAAAATGACAATTGATATGGTTCAACCGCCCAAGTGATAAAAAATGGCCATTAGGCCCTATGGTTTTGTCGGTTAGATGTAAGAAATGTTCTCATGCCCTGTACTCAATAGTGTAAAACTAGAACTTTCTCCAGGCGTGTTGAACTAAAATTTCATCAAACGTGTGTTGTATAGAAGTCTAGGAGCTACATACTAGACTAGGAGCTACAGCTGGTGACTTCCTCTATAAAATTCGTGTACAAGAAACAGATTTTGTATGGATAAGCAATCCCATAAACAAATAGGTTGTGTGTAAGCAATCTTATCATGGATGAAGATGAATAATTGCAGTTAAACAATATGATTGTGTAAGCCATCTTATCCCAGTATCATATCATGAAGGAGATAAGCATCCCCTGGAGCAGTGATGGATGAATAATTGCAAGATCTCCCTAGTGATATTACACAAAATGAGGATGTTTGGTCATGTCAGAAAATTCAATGTAATATCTTGCAAGACACATGACAACTTGCCCAACTTGTTCCATGATTTATAGTAGGGGCTAGGAAGTCAGAGGGAGATATAAAATCAGTCTCATGGGCAGATATAAAAGAAGCCCCACCATAGGCTGTGGCCTAAATCTCGTGCAGAGATAGAATCTTCTACTTGATTGAGGATTGGCATGACACCTGTGTGTGATTGGGCAATTGGCAGGTCAGGTTGAGTTTGTGGATGGGAAGTGTGTGTCATTGAGTGGTGGAATGGAATGAAGGGCCAGCTGAGGTGGAGGACTGGGTTTGATTTGTCATATAATATTGTCGGGTTCATAATGGTCTAACTGGGGGAGCTTGAAAAGGTGAGGGAATTTGCACACACCACAAGATGAACAACATTGTAAAATGTAAACACGTATGTTGCATATTTGCAAAATTAAGTAACATGTGGGCAACAAGGAACCCATGGATCAAACTTCTTGTAAAAGATAGAATAGAATAGAACTGAATTTAATTGAACAAACCTAATAGAATAAATAGAATAACATTTTTATCATCCACTGAAATAGACTGACGTGGACACAAAACTTTGTAGAAAAATTTATGTAAATTTAATAAAAGTTAAAATAATAAAAAATTGACCAACTATTTTAGCGAACCCTTCCAAACGCCCCTAAAACGGCTCCTCGCCGATAATTTTAGTGGTCCCGATTGTAGCAACTGTCCACGTGGATGGTGGTGATGAATTGGGCATTGAAGCGAACGCCAAAAGTCCGTGCCATTGGCCGGCCTTTTTTGGCGCCAAACCTTCTGCCATAGCCAGTAGCTCTGCAAGGAATTATTACGGCGATGCCTTGGGCATGGCCTGATAATCTCTTCCGCTACCCGAATTAGTAAACTTCCTTATAAACCCTCGGCCGTTTCCGTGTTTTTCCTCGCATTTATTCTCTCTGTCCAGAATCTTTTTTCAAGGACCTGCTGTTCCTGCTAAAACAAGCTTCTGTTTCATGTTCTCAGCTCCATTTGTATATACTCCTCTATTATTGATCCAATCGGATTCCTTCAGCTCCATTCACCGGATATATTGGCTTGGTTGGTGGGAGTAACTTTTTGCAATTACTCAATGAAAGACAAGTGCAACGGAATTGCGAACATGATGTTGGATCTAGATCTGTGATGTCTTGCTAAATCCGGACTTTGATAAGGAACTGGTTGAGGACAAAACTACCTCAATTTTGGAATTCTTGGCTGAATCCAACTTCTGTTTGAAGGATTAGCGTTGTCGGTAAGCAATAGAAATCCAATACTGAAAATGGTTATCCACAGAACCCTTTTCTTGTGCATTATGGTATCTTCTAGCGAAGACTTGAAATACACATAGACTGTTTACTCTTTTGCTTAATTATCCTAAAGATTGTATCCGGCTTTATCTATGTCTAGCTGAGCGTTGCATTATGGGTATGGACTTCCTTGACGAAAAGAAATCATCTGGACTGGCAAAGTCCCCACCACTTCAGACATCCCCACCCCTTTCTAGAAAATCTTCAATATCTAAAGAGTCCACAATAGACGAACCACAGGAAGATGGAAGTCCGACACTGAAGTTTATAGATGTCTCATATAATGCAAAGTCATCAGTTGTCCCAAACCCACCATTGATTCCAAAGAAACGCCAAGAAGATTTGCACCCGGCGCTCTGGTCGCATAGAGCATGCAGCAATAAAGCAGGTTTCTGTGTTCCTAAAGATACAGTTGAGACATGGGACCGCTTATTTTTAGAAGGATTGGGTGCTGATGTTTCCGTTCGAACTGAAGATGGAGGTGTTATATCAGCACATTATTTTGTACTGGTCAGTAAGATCTGTGTTTCAAAACAATATGATATGTGTCTCTTATATCCTGTATTTGAAATTTTTTATTGTATTGCAGTCTGCCAGTTCAACAGTATTGGGAAATTTGCTTGAGGAAGGCAAATCCAAAAAGCATCAGAGATACATGATTTCAATACTGGGGGTTCCTCATGGGGCTGTCAAAGCTTTCATTCGGTTTCTCTATTCCTCAAGGTAACTAATACCTACTTATGTTCGTAAAGTACCCATATTGCTGCTCTCACAAAAATTTAAGTTCAACAAAAACACCAAGTTCTAGTGCATATAACGCGACGGACATAGTTAGATGCTACTGAATCTGCTAGTAACACAGCAAAGAGTATACTGGATTTGCCACTAACAAAAGATTGGTGCTTTCCCTCTGTGCAAATAAATGAAATCTTCGAGCAGATCATCTTCTGGGAAGCATATGCTGCGTAAAATCAAAATAGTTTTGTATTTTTGCTTCAACGTACTGCTTCTAAGAAACAAAAACTGTGCTACTGTTGCAATAAAAGACTCTTTGGCAGTCATTGCTCAAGTCAATTGTCTATTATTGTATAATTTTAGTTGATTATGATTTTAATGCAAGTATCCTTTCTGTTTCAGGTTTGAGAATGATGACATGAAGAAATATGCCTTTCACTTGTTGACGTTGTCACATGTGTACTGCATTCCTTATCTGAAACGGATCTGCAGTGATGATTTGGAGCATAAAATTCTTACAACTGAGAATGTCGTTGATGTTTTGCAATTAGCAAGGCTATGTGATGCGTCGCGTTTGAATGTGATCTGCTTACGCCTGATTATCAGAGAATTTAAAGCTGTAGCAAAGTCCGAGGCATGGAGTGCGATGAGGCAGACAAATGAAGCACTTGAAGAGGAGCTTGTAGGTCTTGTTATCGAAGCTGATACGGTAATTTATGCAAATTTACATATGTGTCTATGTCTGGACAAGTATCTTATTACAGTTTAATCTGATTCGCCACTTTATGTTCTTAGAGGAAACAAGAGAAGCTTCGAAAAGCTGAGGAGGATAAGGTCTATAAGCAGCTCTTTGATGCAATGGAGGCACTTGTTCATATGTGCAGGGATGGTTGTCGCACTATTGGCCCCCTTGATAAAGCATTAGAGGGTCAGAAACAAGCTCCATGTGGTTTTCCTGCATGCAAAGGCCTTGAGTCCTTGGTAAGGCACTTCGCTGGGTGCAAGGTGAAAGTGTCTGGAGGATGTGTCCATTGCAAACGTATGTGGCAGCTACTTGAATTGCACTCAAGAATGTGTCATGAAAATGGCTCATGCAGCGTTCCTCTTTGCAAGTCAGTTACTCAAAATCCTGTTGTTTGTGTTATTACTGGTATTCTTTGTAGGCGTTAACTCTATAAATATGATGCAGGCATTTCAAGGATAGAGTTGGACAACAAACAAGAAAGGAAGCAGCAAGATGGAAGTTGCTTGTCAGCAAGGTGTCAGCTGCCAAAGGCACATCCAAAACATTTTCTTTAGCTGCTGTGTCTGCAAAATTGGAGCAGGAAATTTGAGAACCTTCAATGCCAAACACAATCAAGCATGCATCTAAGACAAATTGCAGATTGTACTAGCCCCACATTTCCCTGTAAGGGAAGAGTAGTTCCTCACATTTGAGGATGAAGTTTTACAGAATTCATTTCCAAATATACAGTCAGCAGGATATTAGATAACAGTGTATATATTGGAATACGGGAAGACCGAACCAAAAAGTGCATTGCGGCAGGTAGCTTAAAAAAGCAATGTATGATGTGTATGATCATGCACATTTTTCTAGTATTGGCCTCTGAGTCATCAATGGAATTACAAACCATCTCAGATGACATTGGCTAGTATTAAAAGCACTATCTGTATGGTGAACCCCTATTTCTTGAAGTTGGTTTAATCCGTATTCGCAATTGATGTCTTAGCCGTGGCCTCAGTTGATGTCTTAGCCTTCGCAGATGACAGAAGAAGAAATAAATCAATGCTATAGAAAACAGATATACACGAACATCAGATGAATAAATTGCATGAGGTTCTAGGCTTTTGTCCATTATGGCAACAGGATGGCAGCTGTTCAAGCGTTGTATGCTTAAGAATTCCTGCTAAAGCATTTATTAAAGTTTTGGTGATTTTTACTGGTCATTGAGTTATTTGCCTAGTCTCTCAATAACCTGAAAGCCAGCTGATCATTAACTGATGTTTTTTAATGCTGGGTTTACTGAACCACAAAAAATTCGGCTGTTCAAAAGTTTCAGCTTTCACAAGGTCTATCGAAAGTTTGCCTCAGTGCTGATTTTGCTGGAAGTCAGCCATGGCATATTTCTACGCCATATGAACCGGCCATAAGTTGCTTTCCAAAAGGAAAGCAGGAGACATATGTAGGGTTCAGATGCACCCTTTTCAGAAGGAAGCAGGAGACATGTAGGGTTCACATGCACATTTTTTTTTTCCAGGCATAATCCACCGGGCTTCATCAGAGCTGATCAATTTAATCAGCCATATTTGCTCAGAAAGTTGGGCCGATAATCCCATCTGAAAATGGGAATATATTGTGCTTCTTTCATGCGAACAGATCAATTTAATCAGCCATTAGTTCACATGGAATGTGATCTTGTTTGCTCAAAAAATATCAGCTGGGAAAATAGGAACAGATTGTGCTGTTTTCATGTGAATAGATCATGGCTGAGGTAAGACTGCGGCATATGAACGGGCCTATATTCTAATTGGTTCTTGCAAATTTATGCTTATGCAATTGATTGAAGGACCAGTTACACACAGAATGTCTCAATAGTCTTATTTCTAGATATATGCGAGGCAATGTCCAATTTAAGTAGTTGCTCTGCAGCATATTTTGCTCTTTGTGCATCATTCAAAATTGTACATGCCAACAGCATTGACATCCATGCCATGGTACTTGGATCAATGGGCATACTTTCAACAAAATCATGTGCTTCATCAAGTTTTGTTGCCCGTCCAAGAAGATCAATAAAACATGCATAATGGTCCATTCTCTGTTGAATTTCAAGATTTGGCATGCTAATTAAGAAATAACAACCTTCATCCAAAGCGCCAGCATGGCTACACGCAGAAAGGATATTCAAAATTGTAACATCATCTGCTATAATGCTTTCTTGTTGCATATCTTGGAACAGTCTTAAAACATCCTTTATGATCCCATGCTGCGCATATACACCAATAATAGTATTCCACAAAATTAAATCTCGTTTAGCAGATTGTTTAAATTCTATACAAGCCTCTTCTAGCTTTCCACACTTCCCATACATATTAATTACTGCATTCAATGCAATAATATCTAAGTCAGCCCCATTGTCCACCAAAAGACCCAATATATATCTGCCCATCTCTAGGGTGGCCATTCTAGCACATATATCAAGAATGTTAATCAGTGTCACTCTGTCTGGATTCAAGTTTTCTCTCTCCATGTGTGCAAAAAGTTGAAGGGCCTCTTTATCCAAGCCATGTTCAGCGAACCCAGTAATCATGATTGTCCACAAGACAATATTTCTCTTAAAAGCATAGTTGAATGCCAGTTTAGCACCCTCCAGGCTTCCACATCTAGCATACATGTGGATGACTGCACTTCCAACCAGCATGTTGTCCACACTTTTATCTATAACAGATGCGTGAACAAATTTGCCTTGCCCTATGGCTCCCAAGCTGGAACATGCATCTAACAAGCTAACAAAAGTGATCTCATTTGCTTCTATATGTTCATTTCTCATTAACTTGAATAAGTGGATCGCATGAACGCCATGTTCGTGCAATGTACATGCTGTGATGATGGCAGTCCATGAAACAATGCAACGTTCCTGCACACTGTAGAACACCTTAAAGGCATCAGGTAGGCTCCCGCATTTACCATACATATTGACTAATGCATTTCCTATATATAGATTCGACTCGTATCCTCTAACAAGAATATGCCCATGTATAAATTTTGCAATTGCTAGGTGAGATAGACTGCTAGATGCATCAATCATGTTGACGTAGGTAACTGCATTTGGGTTCACCCGTTGCTGTTGCATCACTCTGAAAACTTCAAATGCACCTGTGCCATCCCCATCCTGAACACAAGCTGCAACCATTGCAGTCCATGAAACAACATTCAGTTGGTCCATGGTAGTGAAAACCATCGATGCACCTTCTAGATCACCGCACTTACCATACATATTGATAAGAGCAGTACCCAAAACAACATCCAGCTCCACACTGCCTTTGCTATATTTTGCATGAAGCAATCTCCCATGTGGAAGGCCAGACGGGCTTGCACATACACCAAGAATTGTGAGAAAACTGACATTATTCAACACAATGCCTTCACATCCAATTTCGTGAAAGAGATTAAGAGCAAAGGTTCCATGTCCATGATGCACATATGCCTTTATCATGACAGTCCATGATACAGCATTCATTTTGTCAAGTCTATCAAAGACCATCTGTGCATCCATAAGGCTCATGCAGTTGTCATACATGCTTATAAGTGTAGTTTCCACCATGATATCACCTTTAAACTGGTGACTAATTGCTAAAGCATGTACCATTTTACCTTCTGAGAGTGTACAGGAATTGGCACAAGCATCAAGGATGTTAAGCAAGGTAACTTTATTTGGTGATATATCTTGCTCTTGCATTTGATGAAACAGTTGGAAGGCGTACCTCCCGTAACCTTCTTCTGCAAAAGCACCAATGATGGCTGTCCATGACACCAGATTTTTGCCATGGATTGTTTCAAATGCCATATGTGCATTCTTTAGGTTCTTACATTTGATATACATGGTGGCAACTGCAGTGCCCACAAAAGCATCCATTTGAATCCCCCTGCCCATGACGCAGGCATGAATGAGCTTGCCATGACTTATACATCCCAAATTACTGCAAACAGTTAAAATTGCTACAAAAGTAAACTTGTTTGGTGGCACTCTATCCAATTGCATCATTTGATATAATCTAAAAACTTCTTCCCATCGATCATTGTGCCCATATGTAGCAATCAAGCCAGTCCATGATACCACTTCACGTTCACACATCCTATCAAAAACTTTTTCTGCTTCGGCCACATTTCCACATTTCCCATACATATTAATAAGATCAATCCCTAAATTTAAACTCTGACTTAGGCCACTTTTTATAATGCCAGCATGTAGCCACTTCCCTTCCACCAGACTAGAGTTTGCGCCACAGGACCTTAACTTAGAAGCATATTCGGAGTCGTTTTTTAATCTTCCTTTTTCAAACAAATGAAAGGAAATTTCTTTCTGGTTGGGATCTTGCAAAAGTATGTCCGTTCTTGAGATAGTATAAGCAACATACAGGCACTTCATTACACATCAGCCCAATGACAATGAAAGGAGGAAGCCAATTCCAGTTCTTGGTTCCTTTAAAATGCGATTCAAAAGAGTAACTGGATAATGAATTGAACAGTATAACTTACCTTAAAATTTCTCGAAGGCAAGCTAGCCATGGAGCTCTCTTTCCTGCATCGGGTGGTTCTAAATGCCAGGGAGGGAATTTTAACGATGGTTTTATGGTGCATCCCCGTTAGGCCGTTACATCGTCTTACCTTACCTTTGCTTCGTGATTTGGTCGCATTCTCACTTTTCTAGCCTGATTTCGTCCTCCGTGGCAAGTGCAACTTCAAAAAATTCAGAAGTGGGATTCAAAATTCCGAATTTCTTCATTCAGAGCCCGGTTTGTTTGCTGAATTTGGTCTGTCTTCTAGTGAAAGATCCATTATGATTTGTCTCTTGCTCTGATTTCAGGTTTTAGAGCAACAGGGATGGTCTTCAAAGCAAATGCTCCTCTGGCTTCTGTCTCAGCCTGATTTGGGTTGTGGCATGGTGGAAACCTGACGATTTTCCAAGTTAAAAACCCTACCTGGTTTTGTCTCAGCCTGATTTGGGTTGTGGCATGGTGGAAACCTTACGATTTTCCAATTTGAAAACCCTACCTGGTTTTATGGAAAAGTGGAAGGGTTTCTACCAAATTTCTAATTCTTATAGTGGAAAACCCGATAGGGTTTCCATGGAAAATCGGTAGGGTCTCCAAAGAAAACTGGTAGGGTTTCCCATTTTGAAATTCAAAGGGTTTCCATGGAAAATCGGTAGGGTTTCCATAAAATTATTTTGTATTTAAAATATACGCACGCGTTCACACGCCCCGATAGGGCAGCACTCCATTAAACCTCACGTCTTCCTAGAATTCGTAACCTTCAGCACCTGAAAGTTACTGGTGTTTTGAGCTAAAGTTTATTTCAGGAAACTTCTGTTGTACTTTTTGTGTTGGTGCTCTGGCGGCTCCGCCACTCAATTGACAACAAGATGACATAGCGGGGAAACATACAAATGTGAAAATAAAGCTTTTATCAATAATGTCATTTTAGATCATTTCAAAACTCAATTAGGCCTCAGAATTTACAAGGTTATTGTAGACCAGATACAAAATTTGATCATTTAGATCAAATGAGTCACAAAATTTATTAAGAAAAGTCAGGATATGAATCAGTTATAGTATCACTAATCAATCATAGTATCACTAATAAAAATTTCTGAGAAAAATCAGTCATAGTATCACTAAGGAAATATGGGTCTTCATTGGCAATTGGTTACGCCATTAGAGCAGACACGCTCAAGGACATTAGGTAGAAGTTGCGGATCTGTGATGGTAATAGAAATGATTTGTGCAATTTGCGTTGCTTGATCCCATGAAAGACTGTCCTCCAAAGTTGTTTGTAGAACATTTTTCAATCTTGGTTTTCTTCATTTGTGGATGAAGATTTTCCACAAGATCCCAGAAACGATCGTCAGTATCTTCATAGTATGAAAAATAGTCAACAGGTCGCTGAGCTATTTGTTTATCCACTTTTTCTGCATTGTAAACAAGTTCATTTCCCTGAAGTGAAACATGCAGAATGAATTAGATATTACTATTTCTAAAAGAGTATCAAAATGACAAACTTGGAAAATCACCTTTGTGGCAATTCAATCAAGCTGATCACTTTCCTGAAATGAGACATAATAGATAAATACCATTTTCAAAAAATAGAATAAGGAAACTTTAATAATTCTCAACATCAACATTACTTGAAACGTCACCTGCTGGAATACTCACATTTGTTGCAAGACCCTAAAAGAAAATACACCCACATCAGAATGATATCCTACATGAAAATGATATCCCTTTGACCTCTATATACAACCTAAGAACTACATTTAATAACCCAAGAACTACATTTAAGAAACATAGAAAAGAAAACTGGAGTTTACCTCATTAGAAGTTGGAGGCTCATGAGGTAATATTGTAATATCACCATTCTCGATATTCAAATGTGAATTCATAGCGGCAGTATTGGAAGCATCAACAACACACTCTCTCCTAAAGTTTTATAATATTAGGGAAGCTCAAGCTGAAAAAGTTAACAGGACACAAGAATTCCTAGAAATTACACGCTAATGTGTAGACATTTTCTTACAGCTCTTCAGTTTTGCATGAAAAACAGGATTGGGCATTTCCAGTGGGGGAATGAGGGGGTGGCTTGATGTCTGACCTCCTTTATTCAAATTAAGATGGTAATTTTCTTTCCATTTGAGTAATAGATACAGGTACTGACATTGTGATCTATCACTGGCAGTTTTCAATTGCAGCAATCAATTATACCGATTCCTCAAGGAACAACTTGAAGCATAAGAAGTCCTTTCAGCAGAAGGAAGAAAAGACAAGATAGGGTTCAAAAAAAGACACATGCTGATCATATCATTCCTTGGAGCAGTCAGGAAGGAATCTTTCATCAAGGGGGATTCACCGTTTTTTACGTATAAACCATGTGCATGCACGGGAGGGGGGTTTTTTGGACCCAATTACG
>JAANSK020245931.1:0-13775 GCA_011763485.2 Isoetes engelmannii
ACCAATCCCATACAAGTCGAAGATGATCACACATGAAAAAGCAATGCTCAATGGTCTCAGATCCACGCTTGCATACTAGACATTGATCTGATATCCTATGGTTAAACTTGTAATGTCTTGTCTGCAGCATCTTAAGGCACTGGCATCTCAAAACTGCCTGAAAGAAATCATCTATATATTGGCATTGCCTCAGCCAAGTAAGTTTTTCATTACTCATTCACATGCATGCTTCTGCCGGTAAATGCATGCTACGCTGTACTACATTTCGCTTAAACTAAAGTAGAGAGTATATATTAATACAATACAAATTCAGTATTAGAAGATGATGACGATACGCAAGAAACAAAGTTCAGTTCGTGCAGAAATAGAACTGAAATGAAGGTAATAGTATATAGGAGAATGCAAATGAGCAGCTTGCTAAGACTGTCGAAAAGAGAAGAACAGAAGGAGAAATTCAAGGATGCGGCTCACATTGACAGTACTTTATATGGCAGACAAAATGATTAGAGAATTGTGAGGCTGAATACAAAATGTTAATGAGACTCTATTGGTTCTTGAATCTGGAATTCCAATATGCTCTAAATGCCTCTGATGCAAACAGATGGAAACAAGCAATGAATGAAGAAATGGAATCCTTCAAAAGGACTTCTACATACGAGTTAGTAGATGTCCCTAAAAATAGAAATGTCGTAGGGAATAAGTGGGTATACAAACTAAAATTAGATACTGAAAGAAATCCTAAGTACGAGGGTAGATTAGTAGCCCAAGGATTCTCTCAGAGAAGAGGGGTGGATTATGAAGATATCTACTTACCTGCTATAAAACTAACAAACATCAGAATACTTATTGCAATGGAAAATGCATTAGATCTTGAACTGCACCATATGTATGTTAATACCGTTTTTTAAATGTTGATTTAGATGAAGAAATGGTTATGAAGAAAGCATCAGGCTATGAGGAAGGTAAAGGAGAGGTCTGGAAACTGAACAAGGCAGTTTATGGATTAAAACGATTTCCGAGATAATGATACAAATGCGTTGATGCATATTTGAGAGATCAGGGATTTAAGAAGTGCAAAAATGATGGTAATATTTACATTCTCAGGAAAGGAGACAATTACTGCTTGATAGCACTCTATATAGCTGACTGCATGATGATTGCAAATAGCACAGATATACTAAATGAGTGCAAAGGAATTTTTAAGAATACGTTCAAAATGACGGAATTGAGAGAGTTAAAGAAATTCTTTGGAATATAAATGGCACAAAACAGGAAGGAAAAAAAGACTTGCTTTGACTCAAACTAGATATATTAAAACAATGCTTGAAAGATTTGATCTGGAAGAGTGTAAGGTGCTTAGGGCACCTGTCCTACCAGGGAGAAAAATTTCAGAGGACACGTGTCATAAAACAGAAAAAGAGGAGAAATGGATGTTGTACCCTACAGACCATTAGTTGGCAGTCTATTATATCTTGCAAACAATACTAGACCAGATGTAACGTTTATTGTGAATGTGCTGAGTAGCTATAATAACAACCTAGAAAAGGGACACTGGTTGGCTGCCAAGAAAGTACTAAGGTATCTGAAAGAAATTCGCATGCTAGCATTTTGTATAGCTCAAAAGACATGAAACTTAAGGCATGTACTGAGATGCGGATTCGTGTGGCAACTTGGACGAAAGAAAATCTACCCCTAACTACACTCTATTGCTAGGGGAATCACATGTTAGTTGGACAAGCAAAAAACAAGGATCCATAGCATTTTTTACGACCGAATCTGAGCATGCGACAACTACCCTAGTAGCAAAGGAGATAGCGTGGGCAAGGAGATTTTTAAATGAGTTAGAAATGATACAAAAGGGAAGTACGGAGTTGTTTTGTCATAGTCAAAGTTGCATTGCCAGGACAAAGAATCCAATTTATCACGAAAGAACAAAATATATTGAAATGAAAATGCATTTGATCAGAGATCTGGTTAGCAAGAATCTGATACAAATAAAATGTATAAAATCATAAGATCAATTGGTGGATATATTCATAAAGGCATCGAATTGAAACAAGTTTAAAAAACTAGCAGATGAAATTGGCTGTAAAGAATTCAACAATCATGATCTGAAAAGAGAATGAGAAATATAGTCATATCAGGAATTGTTGAATGAAGAAGGTGAACTAGCCGAAACCATATCTAGGAATTATTTATCTAGTCATCAGCATTTGATGATCCTAATTTTTTCTAGATATGAGCTATAGAGACAAACCTAGAAAATGATTATCTAGTCATTTATGTGCAACGGTTCTAGTCATCTCTAGGTTAAAGAAGAAGGAACAACCTAGGGATAATTATTTGATCCTAAGGTCCTAATTATTCCTAGGTCTGTACAAATTGATGTAGAAGAAATACCGAAATGTAAATACCTGTCTAGTGGCATGGACGAGAAAGTAGATAAGCATGATATTTGAGGATTTTGAGGCTCGGTCCAATGCAGAGGAGCCAAGCCTGAATATGCA
Organism: Isoetes engelmannii; assembly: GCA_011763485.2. Classification (NCBI taxonomy): domain Eukaryota; kingdom Viridiplantae; phylum Streptophyta; class Lycopodiopsida; order Isoetales; family Isoetaceae; genus Isoetes; species Isoetes engelmannii. The sequence goes on from JAANSK020245931.1 coordinate 2,508, forward strand.
CGGAGGGTGGTGCAACACACCGCCCAACTGTGTGCAAATAAAATAAGAAGAAATGATACTAACTAGATAGTGCCTCAAGGGATCATTCCGGACAGAAAATTTCGAAGTAGACCATTGTAAGTAAATGTTTTAATGTGCTACAGTGTTTATCCCGTTGCTACAGTACAGATGTGCTACAGTAATCAATGGTTGAATATAATTGTTTGAATGTCTATTTTATAATCATGTGAACTTTTTGAAGTTAAGACAAGACTTCCAAAATAGTTCATTGTGCATATTCGACTGAGACATGGTAGTGTTTTGTTTTTGCTCAAGATCTTAGCAAGGGAATTTAATGATTATCACATTGATGCATTGAAAGTGATCTAAATGAGGTTGTTGCAAACTTAATTTCTTGCGACTCTTGTCCCGAAAATAATGTAATTTGTTATCAAATTACATATTATTTTCGAACCAAGGTTCTTGGATTTTGATGCCATGAATTTAACAACTTGCCCATTTGTTTTTATAAAGTTCAAAAAAAAAAGATAAAAGCCCTCTAGAAAACAACCGTAGGTTGGCGTGATTTTGGAATTGACATAATTCCAATTTAATTGAATGATGGTTCCTAGGTCTTTGAACTATTTTTCGTAGATCAGTTGAGGCTGTCACATTATTGATGTGTGATATTTATTTCTTTGATCACATTACAATTTACTTTTACGATTTCCTTGTTGAGAAAAAAGTTTAAATAAAAATAGCCCCCCTCCCCCCCCCTCCCCAAATCCGTCGAGGGCTTCAGCTCAGGGCAGGGCAGCGACGGGATGAGCTGCCTAGCGAATTGATGGAATCCAGGGGATCTGAAGCGGTCCCAGATGGGTTGAATCACCATTTTGGCCCTTAGGCTCCCAGGGAAACCCATCAATTGGAGATTTGAAGTAGTATTTAAAAACTAGAGATTTGTAATCAAAGCAATGGGATGTTTTTCAGAGAGGGTGAGCTCTCTACATAATCTGTTGCAGCCCATTGGGTATTTTGTAAGCAATCAGAGATTGCTACGTGGAACCAAGAGGAATCAAAAGGCCCACATTTTCTTCTGATACTTTTTCTAACTCTAATCAATCGTTGTCTCTATATACCTCAACTTGTTCTTTTTTGTCAGATTCTGGAAGCACCGGCTCACATCTGGAGAGAACCAGCTCTGGCTTATTTATTTCTTGTGACCAATATAATGATGAGGTCATACACTTGGTTTCCTTCGAGCTATGGCTAGTTTTTCCATTGTAACCAGGAAAGAATGCAATTTTTGTTTATAATATGCTTGAGATATTTTTTGTGGCTTTCCATTTTCTTGATCTCTGTTCCAGAGCTTGAAAAAATGGGTGTTTGGCTCAAGGATTCTCAGTTGAATACCCTAAAGTCCAGTTGGGGTTCAGGGCTACTGCGGATGGTTCCAACAAAAAATTCAGACATAATGCTAACTGCATGTAACGATTCATGGAAACATGCAAATTTTTGGTTCAAATGTTAGGGTGGCTGGGTTTTCCAAAACGAATACAGTATACAGTAAGAATATATTTATTACATTTATTAGAGATTTTTATTATTAAAGAAAAAATATTAAATATTGTGAATTTTTCATCTTATCCAGATACATTACACTAAAAACGAATATCACTAAAATTAATTCGGCCGAAGGCCATGGCGGATGCCATGCCCTGGCATAGTTGGGCAGCAAAGTAGCTCTGCAATTGCAGATCTTAGATTCTTGGTAGAATATTGTAGTGCATTGAAGAGTTGCGCATGTGCTAATGTTTTTGACTTCACAGATACAAGCAAATCGCCATGTGTATAATGGGCAACCAAGTCAACATCTAGTTTAGCACATTTTGATCTTAGTTGATTGTGTATTTTTCTTCCAGCCCTTGAAGGTTGATAAATCCAGACAAATTTCCAGCAAATTTGTTCTGGAACTGGGGTTTCCAGTTCAATTTTGTAAAATCCGGTATACATGAATATAAGACGGCAAATTCTCTAGTTACAACAAATAGCAAGAGTTTTTCCAGAAAGAGATGGGGGAGTCACGTATGATTATTATCCGAGCAGAGAGATCAGGCCTGTACAGTGGCAGGGTGAGACATATCAACGTCACTTTGAGGGACTCGAGAGCGAAGCAGAGAGTACTTAAAAAGTAGAATGGTTGAGATGTGGAGTCAAGGTGATGGAATCCAGAACGAAGAAGCAGAGGGAAGAAATAGCACACGAGCTGGAGAAACTGAGGAAAATGAGAAAAGACGGGATAAGAATCCGATCGCAGAATGGCAAGGTATCTGTGGTAGGTACAGAAGGAGATGGTGTCTCTAATACACCGACTCAAGTCAATCCGACACAATGGCCGGGACAGAGGAGTCTATCAGTGGAATAGGGAAGGATATGGAGAAGGGTATGATAGGGAACCAAGAAGATCGGCACGTGGTAAAAGGAAGAGGAGCCAGGCACACGAAAAAGGGACAAGAGCAGAAAGTGATGGTACTTGGAAGTCAAAACAGTCAGAACAAGTAGAAAGGGGTGGGGCGGGCCGCAAAGAACTAAGGAGGGCAGTTCGGGACCGGGGAACTTAGTGGGGTGGGGAGAGGAAGGAACAGAGAAATTAGGAGCTGACAGTAATTTTATGGAATTGCAGTGGTTACCCATGGAACGATGTTGAAGGACTCTCACAATTTGAAATGAAGACGTGATATGCCTAGCAAAAACTTGGGAATACCAGGAAAAGAGACTACCAGAGATCCAAGGGGTCCTACTACTGTCAGCATGGAAATGGAAGAGCACGATAAGAGGAAGAAGGACAGCAGGAGTTGCCTGCTATATATGGCAGTGTAAAATTCTGTAAGGAAGAACAGAGGAAGCGGGCAGTGAGGGTATGGTTGTACATTTACTACTTCTAAATAAACATAGCTTATTTTTATTAATAGTATATGCCCAACCAAATTCTGATATACACCAATTTGTTCAAATTGGGGAGACATTAATTAAATAAGTGGAAAAACAAGGGTTTGGTAATTGGAATAGGGGATTTCAATGCAAGGTTGAGTGGGAAACGATCAAAATGTTATTTAACCCGGAAGGAAGGGAAGGAACCATAGGGACAAGACTAGGGTTTGGAAGGATTGAGGACTACAAGATGATAGGAAAACAGGGCAAAATGATGTTGGATGTATGTTCTGGATCAGGAATGGTGATAGACAATGGTATAAAAATATGGAGAGGTTCGAGGGGTCACACCTGTCAGACCTATGTCGAGAAGAGTACTATCGATTACATACTGCTGGAACCTTTGGCCATTGACCAGGTGAAACAATCAAGTTGCTGGATTGGCCAGTAGGAACCTGAAAGACACATAGACCGACTAGGATAGTTATAAAGTGTGGGGCCAGGGAGGTCATCCAGGAAAAAATAGAGAACCAAACAAAGTATAAACTGGACTCAAGCAAACAGGAGGACTCCAAGTAAAAAATGGAAGAATTGATAGGGAAAACAGAATGGGAAGGAACAGAAGTGTCAGACATGAGGAAAAAGCTAGATCAAATATTAACATTGGCATGTGAAACGATATTTGGACAAGTTGGTAGAGGGAATAATAGAAGTAAAAAGTTTCGAAGTGCAAGATGGTACGACCAGGAATGTAGGGCCAAACAAGAAGCAAAAACATGGAGAGGGACAGACAAGTACAAAGATCTAGAAAACAGGTACATGAAACTTCTGAAAAGTAAGAAGAAAAAATATGTAGGCGAGTTGCAGAAACAGAAGGTATTCCAAATCAAAACACATCTAAGGGACTTCTAGAAGACACTCAAGAAAAAGCAGACACCTATAGAAGTTATACAATTTGGAAGCAAAAAATATACACGTACCGAAAGGGGAGAACCATTAACTTTGCCCTCATCTTTTCCAAAATTGCGTCCACAACATAATTGTAGAAGAAAAATCTACTAATAAAGATAAGGTAAACCAGAGTTTTGGTGCAAGAAGTGAAAGGGATCATAAAGCAGATACGCTTGCTATTACCAGCGGAGCATTAGTTACCCATAGCCACTTCCGGGCCAGCCCAGCAAAAGTAGGAGCAACAAATAGCAAAGGTCTTTTGGGACATGGTCTAGTGGCAGGACCTTAAACCATCACACTCAAGGTCACAGGTTCAAACCTGGCTAATATCGGTCTAGTAAAATGGACCTTAAAATTCTATTGCCCTGAGGTCATGGGTTCAAATCTGGCCAATATCGGTCTTGTAATGGGGACCCTAAAATTCCAGGACCTCCTACAAATTTGGAAATTCATTGTTGTACAGTCAATGGGCAAACCTCCTTGTGACATAGAAGGAATTCTTAAACCTCCTTGTGACATAGAAGGAATTCTTAAAGATTTATTGTTGTACAGACAATCACAATAAAAAAATTAAGACAAAAGCAGAGAGAGTAGAAAAAAGATTTTTCAAAAAGCTCCACGGTCAACAGGAGCTTAAAAGGAAAAAAAAAAAAAATCCGACTTTTGAGGAGAGAAAAAGGCTTTTCAAAGAACGCCCACCACAGTCAAGGGGAGCTTAAAAGAAAAAAGAAATCAAACTTTTTTGTTTTGGTTTGTTATAGGATTTCAAACACTGATATTTTTACAATGGGTCATATGACATCTTGAGGATGTTAATGTTTTTTGGCTTCTTAATTTTCTTTTGGAACAAAAAAGCAGCTTCTCCCATAACACACCAAAAACAAAAAAATTATCTATCTATCTATCTATCTATCTATCTATCTATCTATCTATCTATCTATCTATCTATCTATCTATCTATCTATCTATACTTTAATCTAGAAGCTTTTTTTTACATGATTTCAAGTATAGAATATGATTTCTTGTCTTAAAGGGTCTGAATGACTTAGTTACTAACAATGGTTTATTGGATTAGGGTTTGAATGACTTAGTTACTAACAATGGTTTATTGGATTATGGCTTGGATGGTTTTAACTTCCTCTAGATTAAGCCTAATGGTGATTTTGTAGACTTGCTTAAGTCTAGGATTGGATCATTGGTGTGATCTGTAACAATTGGTATCAACGCCTGGGCATTCTTTATATTTGCAAGTCATCTCGTTGGTGCTGGAGATTGCAAACTGGAATGGAAATCCTTATCCTAGAAAATGTATGAATTTTCTAAAAACTTAGATTTATTATCTTTTATTTAGTCTTACCAATCTAATCCAGAATAAGAACAGAGAGACCATTTTGAGGTTGCACTTGAATATTTGAAAGAGGAGTTTGCAATGAATTTATTAGGCACAGACAATTTGAAGGAAGCTGTCAAATTGAGCCTATTTTAACTTGATAATCCATTTCCTTATACCAAAATGGATCTCTTTCAATTCGAGCCTAAACCAAATTGACAATCTGTTGATCTTTGTTATTCATGTATCTATGGCGGACAAATCTACTTCTCTCCTAAGCTTGAACATATAAAATTGCATCCTAGATGAGACCCACTGATGTGTACATCATAAAAAATGGTTCGTCGCGTACAACGTATATTTCTACGGACTCTTAACAATGGTTTTTATATGATTTGGGGCATATATATAGTTTGCCGTAGAGCGTGCACAACTTTTTCTATTTATATGGCACTTCCTTGGCATAGATTGACATATGTACGTATTTTTCTTGTATATCCATGTAGTGTATTTTCCAGCGCTCGGCATGCAACTATCGATGAAGCCGTTTTTAGGGTTGTGAGCCCCAACCTCTGCTCTGACAAGTCGGATTCTAAGCATGATCATCGCAAAGGCGCCCAAGGTTCAACCAGTGCTCCAATATTGGCTCATGCAGGCATGACAATATCCTGGTGATGAAAAATCCCATGATGTTTTTAAACAATGAAATGGCCTACGTCTTTCTAGCAAAATGTAGAGGAGCTAAGTATGGCCTTATAGGAAATTCTTGTAAAGAATAATTGCCTTGTGGATGCGGTTCCTGCTTTTGAAACTTCTATTTAACTTAGAATATGATAACTTGGATGCGGTTCCTGCTTTCAAAACTCAAATGGATATGTTGCAGGATTTAGAAACCCAAGCCATTAAATCTTTTGCGAGAAGAGTCCAATAATCTTCTTGAAACTTGCCGGTGAGATCAAGACACCTTCAAAATTTCTTGTTTGTGTTAATTTTAGAACCTGGGATTCTTGTTTGTGCCTACTATCTGTGCACTCGATAAACCGCAAAATGGCTACAAAGCTAGTTAACGACCTAGATAAGACAAACGTATATCAAAATATAAAAACCAACTAAAACTAATCATGATAACAATCTGTCAAGATAGCATATCTGTAGAGAGATATAGGTGTATTGGATGGTTCCAGAACTCCTTTGACCTGCACCTTTTTTATATATTGGGAATAACACATAGCTCTGAACTAAATCGCTTACAGCATGGTTTCTTGTTATGCACTCAAACTAGTCCCAAAAAGAGTATATGTTATATTTGGCTAGGAGGCTACAAGGGGAGAGAAGTCTACAAAATGGGCCGGAAATGAATAGTACTTGATGTCCTTAGCATGTACTACTAACATAGGAGTGTTTGAAAAAATTAATGGACCAAGAGCAGAGGACATTGCGACCAGATCTACTGCCCAAAAAAATCGGCCTGGAAGATATGCCCCTGAAAAAATCTGTCTGCCCTTGTTCCATTAATCTTCTCCTTCGCTGGAAGAAATGGCCCTGGAACACGGCTTCAACAAGCCCCAAAAAGCCCCTTTCCCAAAATCTTAATTTCTCCACAAACCCTAAAATACAGGACCTCGATGCTTGCTTGTGTTTTTTATTTTTTGGTAACTTTGTGAAGAAAAAATGTGCAAAACCATTCCAAAACTTTAGATAGCACGTCATTCAAATAACAAAATACAACGTGCACTCTAGATATACTGATTAATAGGTCTTGCCCAATACGCCTATCAAATCATGTAAAAACCATAGCAAAAATCGTACAAAAATACAAAAGAAACTCCCTGTTATTGTGCTATATATTCATCCTCTTAACACAGCATGTTCTTCTACTCTGAGATACTGCCATCCAAGTGCCCTTTTGTGTATTGCAGGTATCAAAAGCACATTAAATCCAATGTTGAAGATGTCATGGGAGCTAGGAATTGATATCTATATGATGCTAATGTGCCAAAGGAAGAAATTGCACGGCGATCTTGGACAATTTTTGCTAGTAACATAAAGTGATCGAGTCATAATCGAAAAGGGGTAAGCACTACCACAGCTGCAGTTGAGGATCAAGGCATTATTTGGAACTTCTATAGATGGAGACAATTAACGTTGCTGCAATTGCCTTGAGGCTATGTTCCGATAAACAACTTATTCATGCGATGGAAGTAAATGTTTATCAGGATGTCAAGACGTCATATCAAATAACTACAAGATGCGAAGAATTATTGGGAGTAGGACTCACGATGGGCAAGCATAAGATAGTTATACTTTTCATTCATCACAGCAATAGTATATATGAAGTGAGTGGGGTAGTAGGCCTAGGTGAGATTGAGTATACCAGTTATAGCTCCTCATTGAGATGAAAAACTCGCAAATTTAGATTTTTGAAGAAAAAACTAATGAAAAACTATCGCCAACCTTATCGAGAAATGTGTGCAGTGACGGAACCAACAATGAGATAACTCGAATCAGCCTGAAGTGAGAAGCCAACTTCTTGACTTTGAGACCTAAAAAAATAACTCACGAGATAAACACCTATAAAATTCCCTAAAAACCAAAATTAAATCCATGGAAACCTCTAGAAAATATGATCACGTGTGCCTCGCGAACAAAAAACCTTTATAGAAAGGAGAGGCAGATCGACCATGCCACCTGAAGCATTAGGCATAAACCTCCATGCCATCATAATGAATCTTTAATAAGAAATGAGTTTTAACAGATCTTGAGTTGACTCGCACCAAGCGCGAGAAGTTAATAATGTTTGCTTATTGGTATACATGAAAGTGCTTCGCCCGAGAAATAAAATATTTAATCCTACTTAATGGTATTCTGAATAAAACACTTTTAGACATGTATTATTACATTAAGTATTCTAACTCGCGCTCAGCACGAGAAGTAAAAGAAAAAAAAGAACTTAAGACTAGAAAAAAAATTATTTCAACAGACAAATTTTAAAAATACTTAATTCCATTCAAAAAATTTCTATTACAGAGCTTTATAGAAGCTATTCTCCTAAGACTGGTACGAATGGTGCATGATCTACAGTTATCGTTCTCTGTACATAATAATCTAGTTTATCTACGTCCATCTTCGTCATGACCAGCAGGCAATTGATTTTGGCCTCCTGCATTCCATCATGGTAGCTTCTTAGACTCTCTAACAAATTTCTTTGCCCAGCAGCTAGGATTAAGAAATGGCTCAAAACAAATATTATGCCAAATGAGGAAGCTGCATGGAGGATTACTTCAGCTATTAAGGTATGGAATTCAGCACCTGTTAGGCTTGCCACTGGCTGCAAGGAACTCTCAGAAAGGTCTCTGTCCTCACGGAATGGAAGGACATGGTCGAACTTTGTGATCACTCTGTGAAAATCCCTGAATAGGGTGGCTTTGCGGATATCATTTTGCAGTGCCCTGTCCGGGGCTTTGGTGAGGCTCATGGTCAAGCCTTGCTCGTGGACATGGACTCCATTTGTGGCATCGACATGCAGTAAGCCGGTTAAGTAGCCCATGGCGCAAGATGTAGAGGATTGAGCAAAGAAAATTGCACAGATTGGAGTCGGGAGAAGATATTTGTAGTGATTCAGCAAATACGAAGTGGCATATAAGCTGACATGTCGAGACCTGTTATGTTAATATTGTATTATTTCGTATGAGTTGTGCCTAGCGTGACATATTTAGTAAATTAATATGTACGTAGTATACATTTAATATTACTAAAGTCTTGACGTGTCGTGAGTTCTCTCGCACATAGCAGGGTGTAGGCATTAATGCCCAAATAGTGCCAGAAAATTTAGGTGTCGCGGCGCACCAGTGATGATTTTAGGGGCGATTTATAGCAAATTTGCTATATTTTTGAATTTTCAATCTTTTTGCCACGATGGCATAGTAGGATTCGTTCATCGAGAATACGAAAAGATATCGCCCAAACTTTACGGGCTAGTCTTCCCGCTCTTGTTACCTTCGCCCACTATGCTGACCCGTTACCGGAGTTAGATCGCCCATCCTTCTCCGTCCCTATGCCAGAAAACTCCTCAGATCGCCTTCTATAGATCATAAGTTTCCTCGGCGGATCTTCCATCGTTCTGGAGGTATGAATATAGGGTTTATAATTTTTATTGTCAAATTTTCTTTTCACACAATCCTAACTCGAAAAGGGCTTGCCGAATTTGAAAGACAGTACGAAAGGATTAGATTGCAGCTTATCTGGAAGTTTGATTCCAACTCCAAGTAAGAAGGTCGATTCAATAAGAAGATCATTTTTCTTTTTTTTGACTCAAGTAAATAATAGAAATCAAGTAAGAAGATTGATCCGATTACATTTGATGTTTGTTTTGAATTCTATATTGTGAATTGCTCATAGACAGGATTGTACATGTCTATTCTTATTCTCTTCATGTTGTCGGTTCCACTGTTGAGGTATTAAGTGACTTTAAAAGAACTTTTGCAGTATATGCAATATTAGCTATTAGTTGTCAGACCTAGGATGGATTTGCATTTTAGAGAATGATTAGTCAAATCTATTGTGCATGTATTTGTTTCTTTGCACTCCAAAGGAAGGGCATTTGTTGTCCATGGCAATGCAAAGGAATGAAGCAAAATGTTGAATCATTGCATCTTGTTCAGAAGGTACTTAAACTTTGAATTATGTTGTGTTTATGAATTTCTGTAGAAGATAAAATGATTGAAATGCTTGTTCTTGCGGGCATTTGAATATAGCCTTCTAGCACAGTAGGATGTCTAGAAGAAACTGTCGGCAGGTACAAGTCTCAGTCACATTTGATGTACTGCACCCTCAATTGACGCATCTGGAGCCATCTTTGGTCTTTTAAGTTTTTGCATGCAGTTGTTAAACATACAACAGGTTTTAATTAATGCGGTAATTTATAGGTTAGTTCTTTTGTTGTCTTGCTCTAAAAGATAGTGCATGGATTTGCTGGTCAGAGGAAATGAAAGTCTCAACCAGTTAGTCATGTTATTGCACGCACTTTGTTATAACGCCATACATTTTCAAGAAAATGATGGTTTGTTGTTAGCAGATCTAAATGTTGCCATTTTGTTATAGATCTTTGGGTTGTTAATGGAGAGAGTTGACAATTGTGGACATGTAAGTAGTAACTCAATATTATGGGATATATGCTATGTTTGATCTGGACCTAACATGGAGTTGCCACAGCTTGGTGTGTGCATGTAGCCTTGGTTAATAGGGCTTGCATATGAGATGAAAAGAGTGGCAGTTGGAAGTACATAGGATTAGGATTATTTGTGTTTGAATATACGGTCAATGTTGTGAACAGAAATTTTGATTGAATCATTCACTGTTAGAAGTAGAAGCAATCTGCCACAAAGTAGAAAAATATTACTTATCTAAGGTAAATGGGTATGTTGTTTCCTTCAGGTACATTTTTTAAAGATTACTAATTTTTCTTGTATGGCAGATGACTCAAAGAAAGGACATATTTGCTTACTTCCTACAATCAGAAGATGTTTTAAGTTCCAAGTACACCTTAATGTTCAATTGAAGACAGTGGACAGTTAAACACGAGCATGTGATTCAAATTTGTATTCTTATATTTGGTACATGGAATCACATGCAAGGTCAAATCACTCGTCTTTCTAGACAGGTGAGTGGAGTCCCTTCCAATGAATCAGCAGGTATAATAAGCTAGAGCGAAAATGTGCATCTAGTGATGGCAGCTTTTATGCTGCAATTGGATATTCATGAGCAGAGGATATTGGATTGTCAATGGATGCTAAAACACCAAGTTCAGATAGTACTTCACCAATTATAAATCTGCGGTTATCTGATGGTAAATATAGAGATGAAAATCCTGGAGTGGATGTGAGAAGTGATGAAACGCTGGATAGTGTAATTGATAAGCTGCAGTGTGGAATTAAGCAAACTCAGCATAAGAGTTCTAGAGATACAAACCAATCTTTCGTCTCAGAAAGTGATGGTTCAGAGATAGTGGATTTTGTTGAACCTGAATTGGATAGCAGAAGAAGCGAGTCGGATAACGATTCTAAGATGGAATATTGTGC
>JAANSK020245942.1:0-36261 GCA_011763485.2 Isoetes engelmannii
ACTTTGCAAACCCTCCTGGCCCCTGCAATCCGATCCCCATCCCCTTCCCAGAATTCCCGGCCTGAACTGCAGAGCTGTCCTTCGAATACAGCTCCTCCTGCCAGCAGCAATTGGTTGCCGTTTTCGGACCTTGCGCGCAGGTCCAGAAATCCACGAGAAGACAAGACAAATGGAAAATTTCAAAAATAGCTATTTTGCCATTAAGCTGCTCTAAAAGGCCAAAAAATACGAATTTCTATACAATACATATAGGCAAAACCTTACTCCAAACCATGCAAACGCAATACGAAACTCAATAAGGAATGTTTATTGATGTACCTTACTTTTTACTTTTTTCATTTCAATAGAAGGCAATATTTCTCAAAAAAAAAAGAAAAAAAAAAAAAAGAAAAAAGAAAAAGAAAAAGAAAAAGAAAAAGAAAAAGAAAAAGTTTTCCCTCTTTGGTTTCCGACGTGGTGCCTACGTGGAAATTAATTCATATACTCCAGCTGATCGTGGTGGTCGGAGCCCTGCCAAACGAATAATGCGCAATGTTAGAGGGCCTTCTCTATCAACTCATAGTCAGCTACCTGGGAGATTATGCAAAGGATATCAACCGGGAGCAGGTCAAAGTTGGGCTATGGAGTGGTCCGTATCTTAACTTCAGTTTTTCATTCACTGAACATGAAATCCAGCCTTACTGGCCTTCATATACTTTTTGCTTCCAGGAGTAGTTTTGTTGGAAAATGTAGAGCTTCGGCTAGAGGCATTCGACTTCTTGCAATTGCCCGTGTCTATCAAACAAGGCACGCACACATAAGCTTTCATTTTTGTGTTTATAGCTAGTTCTATGCTTAGTCAATTCTGTAGCTGGTAAGCGTTCTATTTGCAATCAAGGAAGGAGCTTTGAGAAGAAAATTTTGTATACAATTGTTAAAGTCATTCAAGAGCTCCATAGGGCACACCTCTACCTTGTTCATGGCTACAATGACAGTTTTACTCCGTTGTTGAATTCCATCAGCCGTTGTTGGGAAGCTAAAACTTCAAGTTCCATGGACAAAACTTGGCTGGGATCCGATTCTCATTGTATTGGAAGATGTTCGTGTGTTGGCTTGCCCACGTGATGAGTCCGAGGTTAGAATCTTTCTATCCCGAGATGCTACCTGGAATTTGATATAGTATACTCATTGTGATGCTGCTTGATTACAGTATGATGCTGAGGAGTTAGAATGTAGAGCGTGGGCAGCAAAGAAAGCCAAACTGGCAGCAGCAAAGTTCACAAAATTCTCAAACCGCGTTCCTGGCAAGTGCCTAGCTTTGAAATTTAGTATATGCATATTGCTTTCTTTTATTTTTTATTGCAAAATGCCCTGAAGGTGTAAACTGCTTGCTCTGCATATGTTGAATGTTATGCACATAAATGACAATGTATTTTAAGCTTAAGACGGTAGACCACTTTGATTTTCATCATATATATAGTTGAAAGCATTTATACATGAAATAGGTATTTAAATTGATCATTACATCTCATAATAACAATGCTGGCAGATGAGAAGGTTCGGCAATCTTTTCTATCACATCTCTCTGCAAAGGTATTCTTACCATTTTTTAGTCAATTTTGCCTGTAGATTCTTTGATGTTTATTGCACTTATGTATTAGAAGTTTGATGGAGTGGATTTGATAAAATTCGTAATGCTATTGCCTAAGTCAGTCAAGTACACATAATAAGCCTTTCTTAGGAATAAGAATAACACTTGTCGTTGAAATTAATGGTAGATCTTTGTTGCTGTTGCCCAAGTCAGTCAAATACACATATAAGCTTTGTTATGGAAAAGAATGAAGCATTAATGAAATATGATAAGGTATAATTCATAACACAAAGATGATAAGTATTTCAAGTGTCGAGAGATGAATTTAAGATGTATAAATGACAAAATGCTCAGTTGATTAAGATAGATATTTGTCTGCATGATTTCAAGGATATTGCCGGTTTGGTTCAGGACCTCGAACATAAAAATAAAGTGGCAGGGTTTAATATTAGGGTTGTAAAAAAATTGGGCAGAATTTGAGGAAAGATTCTAAAATCTAAGCAGAAATCTAGCAGGCGGTTGGCTTCATTCATGCTTGCGAATTGGCAGCAATTCAACTAGCATAATCTCATGAATGCATGGTTCAACCACCATAGTTTGTATTGTAAGGAATTTATAGAAAATGACTATATAATGCATTCCTGATGTGGAATGTTCTAAATGGAGAAGCTTCAGAATAGTGCCTTTTGAATGATTACGAGTAAACCTGTTGCATCTCTAAATAACGCCAAAACCATACAACTGTATGGGCATGCAGAAAGTTGGGCACTTTGCTGCTGGCAATTGCTTTCCTGTGGCTGGCCAAGATTAGAGAACTGCTTCTCACGGTGTAAAGGCTTTAGCCCTCTTGGTTCCTCATTTTCATTATCCCATATAGCATTACCTAAAGTTGATAGAGATAACGAGGGGGATTATTTTCATGATTCAAAGAATCTTTATGTTTAAACAAGTGGGTGGTTTACTCCATGGCATCGTTTATCAAATAGAAATTGTTATGGAAGAAAAATTATTTCTATAGCATACAAGTTCTCTTAAGTTCGGTTCATACTGTGAAGGATGCTAACAGAAGAAGAAATCTCGTCTCTGCTGCAATGAGGCAGATCTTACTTGAAATCTGTCAACGTATGTGAGATCTGCGCATTGGTACCATTAAAACTCATTTAACTCCTCCTCTTTTCATGCTTTCTCCTTCTCAAAAATGCACATGAAGGCATCCGGATTGTGCTTTATGCCGATAATGTCGTATTGATGTCTTCCTCCCTGCAGAAACACCTGATAGAAGCACTTTTCAAAGAAAGGGAACAACTAGTGTCAATTTGAAAAAGACGAAAGTGATGGTGTAATACCTCGTATAATTGATTAAAGAAGAATTCTTTCTTCTTTGAGAGAAACCTCTGGAAATTCTTTCAGCATACACATATTTGGGAGTGGAATTCTCATGTCCATGTTTCAGCTTGTGAGCTGCTTGTATGCCTCCCTGGTCCAGTTGGAGAAACAATGCTTTCAAATGCACTTTCAAGATGTTCATACAAAGATTTACATGTTGGTAAAACCTGCAGCCCCTGCATGGATCACAAATTGGGGGAGTGGAGTTATGGAGCGGATGAATAGCCAGGCTTCAAAATCATTCTTATCTAGAAGTAAACTCTCGGCGCCTCATGAAATAATGCTTGTTGAATTTAATGTTAACCCCAAAGCTCGAAGTGGCTTTTCAAGCAGTGTCTTTCTTGCATAAGTTAGCCATTTTGGGAAAACACAAGAGGGCTAGATGAGACTCCCTTGGTTGGTTTATGTCTCATCAAAAGCTTTGGCTGATCATCCCTCTATTTCAATACAACTTGGCAGCGCCTAATTCATCATACATCATGATTTGAGCAGCTTTATGTCTCAGAGGCTTGGCTAACTCCTTCTACCGAGTTGTCTACCTAAATGGGGAGAACGTTCTAAAAATTTGGTTGATGGTTTAGCGCAAGACCTTGTTATCTTTGAAGGTATCAGAATGTATATTGAGTGAAAGGAGATTACAAGAACGAGCATCTAAGAATAGCTACAAGCTCTAGGAGAAACGAATGCACTACTAACGCATGACTATGGCTTATATCAAAATGGCATGTTAGCAACAAGCGTGCAATGCCAGCTCAGCATTGAGATGTCATTCTAACACGTCAACAGCAGTCTAACACCCCTTCTGATGACGGGCACTGCTGAGTAAGAAACATCATGAAAAACCTGCTCTACAGTAGCAAAGTGTTTGCCTACAAGAAGACTTCAAAGAAAAGTATCGATTTTCTGATGCCAGCATCTCAGAGCCGGCTTGAGACCATATAAACTCAGTTTGAGTTTACGAACATAATGAGGATACTCTGCTGCATGTAAACATCTTCTTGTAAGTCCCCATTAAGAAAAGCCGACTTAAATCTAGTTAATAGACAGGCCAATGCTTAGATCTGCCAAGCAGACTTCAGAGTAGTCAAACCCGTCTTGCTGGGTGAAACCCTTGACCGCAAGCCTGCCTAGTATTTGAAAAGTGTGCCATCTGAGTGAAACTTTGTCTTATAGACCCACTTTGCCCCAACAATATTAGTATTCAAAAGCTTAAGAATTATTTCCTATGTTCCCTGCTTCTGAAGCATATCGATTTCCTCTTGCATAGCTTGTACCCAGGGGGAATCCTTTGCTGCTTGAGCAGAACTGAAGGTTCAATGTGTAAGTGCAAAAGTGCAGGAAACCTTCCAAAGGTGAAAAGCCAGCTAGTCTTCGAAATCTTCTAAGAGTTTCTGCTGGAGATACATGATAATCAAATCTGGTTGATTTTGAAGAGACAAAGGAAAGCTGGGTGGAGATAAAGCAGGTTCAAGATAATCAATAGGATCAAACTGTGCATATGGATTATCAAGAGTGTCAACAGAATGTGAGTTGGAAGCAATAAGTGTAACTGCTCAGAATTAGAAGATGGATGCCTGTTCAGCGAGGTCAAGACATAGCTCCAATGGTTTAGTAGTCGTATGTTCTGCTTGTGAGGATATGCAGCAATCTGCAAGCCATCAACCATTTTTAGTTTTGAAGCTAAACCTAATGTAGAAGTAGGTACTTGTCCTATGCCTATCATGCCATAAGGTTTCTAAAATCTTTGGAACAGCTGCGAGTAGTTGTACAGTCTGAGAATTGGACTTAGCCTTGACAATATAAAAGCCCCTCCATGTTTAAAAAACCTCGAGCAAGTAAAACAACAGTAACCAAATCCACATATCTTAGAGGACTTTCCTGAGTAACTTGTCCATCTGTAAACAGAACTGAATATCCCATTCTTCTATTAAACTTGGACTCGGCACACTTAAGAGATTGACAAGTAAACCAGGCACCGATAGTATCCTCGATGTTGAAAGTAGGACACTGATCTGTTTCAAAGCTAACAGTCCCCGTAGCCTTGGATTTGGAAAGGTTGCCATCTGGCAATTTAACTACTGTATGCTTATGAGGTTTAAGAACCTTGAATACATCTGATCGTCCTGCCAAATGTTTGGTGGCAACGTAGAAATTGAGTTTCAATTTCTCGAAGAGAAAGATGAACCTGATCAGACCCCTCTGTGAGAAGGGATTAATTGACTGATGGAGCTGCTATAACATGCTGCACCAATGGTTGCTGCTGTGGAGCTTGCTGTGCAGATATCTTTCTTCAACTGCCTGCAATCACTGCGAATGTGCCCTTTTCCTCACAACGTCAGCACAGAAATGGTTGAGACATTGGAGCAGAATGAATCTTTGAAGGAATAGAATTAGCTTACAAGAATATGTAACTAATTAGAAGAAGACTGAGCTTCATTAGACTTATAAGTTGGTAAGTGCTTCAATTTGATCATGTCTCATATTTTTGATTTCCTGCATCAAGAAGCTGCTGCAACAATTGGTTGAAAGAGATCTTAATCTGAACTTTAAGCTTATAATGATCAGAAATATGCTTATCCTTGGAGAGCTTACATGATTAATTTGTATCATCAATTGTTTCTCCAGCACCATTTAAGTCTCTCCTTCAATGCTTTAACTGCTCAATGTAATCTTTCATATTGGCACACTCCTGCAACTTAAGATTATTCATCTTTTCCTTAATTGCTAGCTGTTGACCTGCCCCTGCCTGTACACAAGTCTGCTTCAAGAATAGAAAAGTTTCTTGAAAAGCTTTCAATTCCAGGAGATTCTTTTTAAACTCAGATGAAGCTGCTGCTTTGAGCAGCTATCAGATCCTTCTTAAGTTCTGCTGGATTGGTAGGGGCCCAGGCAGAATAGAAGACTTCTGTAAGGTCATTGTGATTGACATTAATTTTAAGTTTATCATGCCAGGATGTTAATTTTTTCCATCCAAGTAAAGATGCTGCTATGAACTTCCAGGAACGCACATTAGCCATCTCAAAGTTACTGAAATTATGCTAAGAGAAACAAAAGAATAACCGCTGACACAGGGATTTACAGAAATCAAACACAGAAGTAAATTAGGACAAAATTCATGTAAAATTAGCTAAATCCATCTCAAATTATGATAAATCTGTCAAGAAAGATCCAGATGATTAGATTGAATTTTTTCTCAGCCAAACGAGCCTGAACACTGCATAAAACTCAAGAACCGACTAATTGGGTGCCAAATTCTTGAGCGGTTACGCGGAAAACCTCCTACTTATGTGTCTTTGCAGAGAAACTGTAAGATCTTCCAACGAATTATGTGATTCACATGAATCTCGGCTTGTTGGAAAGCCAATTCAAATCTGCCTTAGCCTGCAAATTCTCAAAACCAGATGCGTGATCCTTCTACCAAAACGAAACTTTCAGCCAGAATTGGCTCGGATAACATGAAAGCATCATAATATATATTCACTGAAAGGAGAATACAGGAACGAGCATCTAAGAATAGCTACAAGCTCCAGGAGAAATGACTGCACTGACTAAAGCATGACCATTTTGCTTATATCAAGATGCCGTGTCAGCAACAAGCGTGCAATGCAGGTCAACAGTGAGATGTCATCATGACACGTCAGCATCATTCTAATCATCTTGATATTGACCTCCCTAATAAGTTAAGGTTGTCAATGGGGCAGTTCAGGCTGCCCTTTCACTAGCTGGAATTTAGTTGGGGCATGCTAATCATATCAGCTGGGAAGATAGAAATTGCACTTTATGTAATTTGAACATGATGGAGTCTAAGGAACATTGCATCTTTACGTTTTCTAACTATTATATTATAAGAGGAAGATATCATTGTCTTTTCAGGCACCTAATAACCTTGCAGCAACTCATGAAGTATTATGACCAGAAACATGGATCGTAACTTGTTCATGAGCTTGCTCCAAAAACGAAGGAGTGAACTCAATGATAGAAGCAGCATCAGGCCAGAAAGTCTAAAGCCCAACATGAACTTCTTCACTCTTCCTTGTTGACGATGAATAGAAAATGGGTGACTCCCCAAAGAAGAGGAACTTCATGATATTAGAGCAGTGGCATTGGCGACCTCTAGAATAAGAGGAAGATATCATTGTCTTTTCAGACACCTAATAACCTGTAGCAACTCATGAAGTATTATAACCAGAAACATGGATCGTAACTTGTTCATGAGGTTGCTCCAAAAATGAAGGAGTGAACTCAATGATAGAAGCAGCATCAGGCCAGAAAGTCTAAAGCCCAACATGAACTTCTTCACTCTTCCTTGTTGACGATGAATAGAAAATGGGTGACTCCCCAAAGAAGAGGAACTTCATGATATTAGAGCAGTGGCATTGGCGACCTCTAGGAAAATATAACTGGCAGCAAAACAGGAGCACCAACGATCTTTTCAGGAGAGAGAACATGGTAGGAATTAAAGAAGAGCCAAAGACTGATATTCAAAGCTTTTTTCTTGATGAAGTTTGATTAGATGTTTTCAGGGATTGAATATCTAATGTCTTTAACCCTCCTTGCAGCTCCATAATTCTGTATGTTCGGTCTCGTAGACCCATAGGGTCTTCTGTAGACGTTCAATAACTCTTCCTTTCTCTCTATCTCTTTCTTGCAATGTAAATTGTTTAGATATTTCTCCAACCTGTTAATGACAAATGACATTTTTTCTCATTGTTTACTTTTTAATTCTGATCCTATCAAGTGGTTTTTTGGTTTTGTGAACGATTACGACAGGTGATTGACAATATACAGATCAAAGTTGGAGATATACATATTAGATACATTGATAAAGTTACTAATCCTGGGGTATGCCAGAACCTAGACTTTTACAACACATTGATATATTTCATTGCACGGTTTACCAACCTTTGGCTTTTTCTGTTTGTGAAACAGAATCCTTTTGCTGCCGGGCTGACACTTTCAGGGCTTTCGTTTCTGAACACAGTTGAGCCACATGGTCAATCACCAGGATCAGGGTATAGTGAAATGTTTGGTCTCCTGTTGTTGTCAGTCTGGAACTGTGGTGTGGTAGCTGATAATTTTGAGGATATTTTTGCATATCATCAATTTTCTTTGCTGAAGGGCTTCAACTGGTGCAAAGTCCACAACGCTTATGGTGCATAAGTTGGTTGAGATCCATCAGCTTGGCTTCTACTGGAGTTTTGTGGAATCTAAGGAATGGGAGCAGTTTGGGGATAATGAAGGTTTCAAATGCTGGTCAGTTGATAGAGAAAGTTACTTGCTGTGCCCATTGGATGCATCTCTAAAATTCACGGTTAGTTCCTGCTGATATCATGCTCTCCATCATAAGTGTCATAAAGGCAAGGATTTTACTTTTGAAAAGCGAATCATTGCCATTGGCACAAAAACTGAAGTGAGACTGATATCCACTGGAGTTACAGATCTTTTTGTTAAGTGACTTGTATATTTATGATTGCACTGCAGTTAGACTGTATCTGGTGGAGTTATAGATTTTTTTCAACCGACTCATATATGTATGGTTGCAGGTAAATAGGGATGTTGTTATAGAAGCAGGTGCCCCAGATTATGCAATATCCATCAAGATAGAGAATATGGTTAGCGTTCATCATCCGCATTATTACACCAAGTGCATAATGAATGGAAAGCTAATATATGCTGATTCAGGAGTTTAACATGAACAATCATCAGCTTCATGAGATGCTTCTGCTTTTGGATTGCATAACTATTTGCCAGATACGAGAGAGGTAATACATTACATCTTCAAGTTCACTTATCAAAATACTATTTGGCTTCTTGCAAGCTCTTAAGCCCCTAAATATACTGCTGGTATCGCACAGTAGCATTTTATTTGTACCAAGATGGGGGCTCGCCTGGTACAAACCCAGAAGCTTTTGCATGCACAAGCTTCTTTCTTCATTGTAGGATTCAACCTCCTTCCCAGTTGAAAGAATCTTAACTTTGTAGTCATGCACTCATGGTCATACAGTGAAGTATGACATTCATGTCTTTTGTTTTCAAGCAGGATGCCAAACAGTATGTTATTTTTACAACTTGTGATTCTTGCTAGTTCTGTTGGTCTTCATGCCATGTTATAATGTTTCAGTTTGCGATAATGCTTATTAGCTCATTAAGATTGATGGCACCTGCATTTTCAGATATGGTCAGCTCCGTCCAACAATTGGGCGATTCAGAGAAGGCCACAATTGGCAGAGGAAATGGTGGCAATACGCAATAAATGCAACCCTGCATGATGTAGAAGAGAGGCTCCGCCAAACTTCCTGGAAGTACCTTGGGTGGCGCCTGTAAGAAACTCTGTACTCCTATCTTTATTGCTTTTACCAAGGTACCTATTCGGGATTTATTATTTACTTTGCCAAATATTATGGTAATAGATATGTATTTTTTTCTACTCCTGATATTGCGAATGAAATTTGTATATATCTTCAATTTTTTTTGTAAGAGCTTATCCTCTTTATTTTGACGAAGTCAATGGGAAGCATGAGAGCACGAGGGATCTCAGTCCCAGAGATGAACTAGCTCAGAAACAAGGCAAAAGACTTCATAATTCAAGTGTTTGAATTAAATCTTATCATCAGTTGTTGATCAGAAATGGTCAGAAATACATACACAGGGCCAGCTAAGTAGTTAAGGGAATGAGAATATAAGAAGTTGACAAAGAGAGCAAATTCAAAAGAGATCTATGATGATTGTTTCTCCAGACTAATCTGCTAAAGCAGTCCTAAAGTATAATCCATCAGGATCATGTTATAACTCAATGATGCATAGCTAAACCTTTTGGGGTATGTTGTATAACATAGTACTTGCTTGTCTTGGACTTATCTTGGCATGCCAACATGGAGGATCTTGTTTCAGATCATATGTAATTTTTACTAAGTTTGCAAACCACTTGTTCCTTCCCCTATTGAACAAACCTTTGAAGTTGCTGCATGTTTCAAGTTGTTATTTGAGAAAATGCTGATTTGAAATTAATTTTATAATGGTCCTGTCCTTTTGCTGCTGCCGATGCAACCACTGCATGGACTTGAAACATTTATTGCTAGTGAGCAAACACCTCTATGTAATTAAGTTCTTGGACAACTGAGTGAAAGTTCATCTTTAATATCCACTTAGGGACTATGACATTCTTGCCTTTCTTGCAACACACGGCATCCTTTTGTGCATGCGCATGTGACCTGAGTGCAGCATGCCTTGTAACTTTGGCCATTGAAGCACAATTTCCCTTATAGCTTTGTCGTGGCAGTGTTTGAATCGTGGCAGTGTTTGAAGTGGTGAAGTGCTTGAAGTCTTGCTGACCTCCCAACTTCCCACTGCCGAGTTAGAGATGGGAGATGGTTCGTCTCTGCAGCAAATCCGCTTCGTATACTGTGAGAGCATCTGAAACCATGTTTCCTTAGTGCTCATTTCCACATCAAACTCTTGAGCCACTCTGCCCTGATCTTTATCTCTGAAAATTGAGCTAAGGCAAAGAAAAAAACTCAAGGCCTGATTGTCAATATACAAAACGAGTTTTGACTTAGAGTAGGTTTACATAGGCTAATCCTAGAATCTCTTGCTATGCCCAGGTCATCTTGAACAGGCGACATGACAGATAAGAAGGTCCCATATCTAAATTAAGTCTGGCTACATCTTAGGACAGTTGTGCAAGCTATCCACAGGTTGAATAAGAAGACTATTGTGTTTGCACGTAACGTAACGCCACGTCCAGTGAGGTACAGGGTATGTCGCCGAGATCAGATTGGAAAACAGTGGGAATGATTCTAGAAGCATGCACTTGCACAGGAAGCCTTTGCATTGATTGATCGGATGTAGGGGCAAACGTTTTGACTCCTAAGGAGTTATGTTATTCTATGCTCCTTAATTCTTTATTCTAGGGGGCATCTGGAGGTTGCGTTGAAATGTTGTTCTGATACATTGGCCCTTGTTATTTGTCTTTAACTTGTAAAACTTAATGGGTATGTCTAAAAGGTTTCTTATTTTTTTGTGTTGTGCCTTATGGAAGTTTATAGCTCCTGACAATCTTGTCTCTCCTATTCAGTGAACGGCGTAGGCAGTACGTGACATTGTATAAAGAAAAGCTTGAGTGTATCTTGCAAGGGAAGGTGAGTAGTACCACAACATGGATGACAAAATTTATAGCCAGCCAAAACCTGAAGTTAAAGCTTTGTAAATGTGTCTATGAGCTACATTGTTATAATGTCAATTGACATGTTCCCTTGTTAAAAGTTAGTGGGATCTTGTATGGTTGTAGTGTAAGCCAATGGGTTGTTCTCTGTGGAATAGTTTTACGTCCAGATTCTATGCACAAGTGAAACTATAGCTTCCAATTGGGCAGAAAATGGCTATAGTGCACTTATCGATGTGAGAAAGCCATCCCTTTGTTTGAGTTGTGGTATGCATGGCTAGAATCCGAGTTGAAGAGCATAATAATTTTGGTCTGTTTCTATTCTTTAAATTTGCATTTGCTTGTGTGAATAACACTTCAAGAAATTTGTCTTTTTTATAGCAAGTTGATGATGGGACCATTGAAATGCTAGAAACAATTGAAAAAGAAGTGGATGTCAACATGATCCTGCAGTATCGTACTCTTGCTGAGAATAAACTTGTGTATAAGGTATGCTTTCTTTTTCCAATTCACTCTATGCAGCTGATGCTACCGGGGTTTTGGAATCTGATTTATTTTTAGCATACTTTAGGACACGTCGATTCTGGAAGCACGAGTTAATGGATTGCTTACCAAAGACAACATGCAAAATCAGAAGTCTGCTGAGGAAATATCACAACCACAGCCGCAACGTGGTTGGTTGAATCGGTTTTCGTTTGGCATGCTCGGAACATCAGATTCTAACAGTATAGATGCTGCCGAGTTTACAAGTGTACTGTCTGACGAGATAATTAAGGTAATAAAACATTTAAAAATGATAGTTTTTTCGTTCATAGTTATAATTGCAATTCTAATGCATGTCTACTTCATTTGGATTATTAGGATTTGTACAAAGCTACAGAGTTTGACCCTTCACTGTTGGTTGGCAATGCTTGGTCAAATGTATATAATACAATTTCCGTGACACTGCAAGTCCAGCAAGCTATTTGCAAGTTGAGAAGCTTGTAAGTAGTCTTTCCAAGACCCTCTCTCTTGGAGCAATTTACAATGATTATACGAGCTTTATCTTATGCTCTTTGTTCATTACCATATTTTGAACCACCATGATAATGAAAACACAACTCAGCTTGTGTCTAATTCAGTATATCATGCCAGGAGGAAACATTTAGACTCAAAATTACTGACTAGTGAGATCAGATGGGGGGCGTGTTCATAAAACCATTTTCTAGGTCAAATATTAGCAATGTTAAGGAATTAGATAGATATAATCAATTCAGCTCAAGGATTGGAAAGATAGCCATTGTCTATACTGAAATTTTCTCTGCTTATTTGTTTGGGGGAGAGAACTAAAGAGACATAAAGGGTGATCTAGCACATGTAGTTAGTGGTTTTCAATAATGACAGGTGTTAAAAGCAACTGGCCATGTGATTAAGTATACGGACCATACAAGCCTATGATGTTGGGTTAGCAGATATTCTCGAACACATCCTTCTCTTCCCTTTTGTTTTGCTTTGTATCTTTTTTCCACTTGGTGAAGATATTGATGTATCTTCTGTCTTATGTCCCATTAGAACACAGTATACAGATTGTAACAGGGCTTTCATAGACTGAAAGTTCCATAAAAATATATAATTTTTGAGAGCTGGGTAAGCTGAAGATCACCGAGGTAAAGGAAGGCTGTCTAATGTTCTTTTTTTCGCTGACTTGGTAAAAGCTGCCATTTTTCACGTGTCTTTTGTGGTAGAAAGCTGACAAAGACCAGTTGTGATTTCCTAAAAGTTAGTGTCAGGCCTTTAACAACTCCTTGAAAGTGTGATTTGTCTACGGCATTGGTCTGACAAATTAGATATGCCAGATCTAGGAGAAACCTCAAAGGCATATGATCAGAAGAGAGCAAATTTACATGGAAGTCTATATTTCAGTATGCAATAATAACTATATTTCCATACTTTTTTCACAAAAAAATTAGAGCATCTTTATAAAACTTCACATTGTACACATCTTAAATACTTTGGATATTTGCAGTGCATGTGTTCTACTCCTATGCTTGTTTCTTGTTTCTTCTTTCTTGTTTCTTGTTTCTTGTTTCTTGCATATCTTGATAACTTATGACCTGTATCTAGAGGTCGAGGAAATGTTAATCGCAACCAATATGGCATTGATAGGGAACCCTCCAAAAATTCTTTATCGTTGCGTGAGAGAATGCTGCAGGTGGTGAAAATACCTCAAACTTAAGGAGGACAAGCTGGAATA
Organism: Isoetes engelmannii; assembly: GCA_011763485.2. Taxonomy (NCBI): domain Eukaryota; kingdom Viridiplantae; phylum Streptophyta; class Lycopodiopsida; order Isoetales; family Isoetaceae; genus Isoetes; species Isoetes engelmannii. Next base: position 13,351 of record JAANSK020245942.1, read on the forward strand.
TCACTTATGTAAACATATGCATGCCATGCTTTTGTCAGCATAGACATTTCCCATTAGTAGTTCGAATGACATAGCCCTGAAATCGGAAATATAAAGCAAAAGAGAAATAATGCATGCACACCTAAGCCATTGTTTAAAAGGAGATGCAAGGGGTCAGAAACCAAGGGCATTGGAAGGAGATAATACTATCACCCATATTTTAGATGAAAGTGTTCATGATCTTACTGTGCTTCATGTTTACATTGACCAAAAATACGTTTATTTCCGCATTTTTGTTTATACTCAGTTTTGGGATTGCCATTAACTTGGCATCTCACCTTACTCATTTTCTCAATTACAGAAATGAAACAGGCTCTATTGCTCAAATGATTATCAAGACAATTGGCTTGAACTATCAACAATACCAGGATACAAAACAACTTTTAATTGTTGGCAAAGATCTGGAGGTAACTGATGTCCAGATGACGAAGGCAGCTTTCCCTCATATATGTGGCCCAAAGGTGAAAGTAACATGTCTAATTGGTGTCCGAAACAGTTAAGTTATCTCTGGAAACTGATAAAAGTTGTCTTGATATTTAGGCTATCTTTTCCAACTATGCCGGTTCATGTTTAAAACGTAAGAGCTATGCCGAGGCAGTGGGCAGCTCCAATGGGATTCCTTCCTTGATGCAGAGAGCGCTTGATGTTGGTTTCAATATGCCAGACATCAAAGATGCAATATTTTGGATTGAAGTCAAGCTTTCTTCCGAAAAAGAGGCCGCAGAAACCAGTATAACTGTAAATGAAGTTTCCCAAAAAAATTTGGAATTTGAGCTCATCTGTAATTACACTTACATTTCTTCCTCCACCCTCACCTTTTCTTTTATCTCAGGTCAATGTCAATCCGCTTGGGCTTTTATACAGTCCTCCTGTTGTGAAGCTGGTGCTGGATTTTTTGAGATTACCAAGTTTGACTATGAGCCAAGTGGTATATATATTACATTAATGTTATGGCAGTTTATGTGCTTTATTTGGACCAAACCCTGTGTTTCTTCCATTGTCTAGTGAATGTTTGAATACATGTAAAAGCTGCCCAGATACGTGATATTTTGAGACTCTGTTTTCAAAATCATAATATGGTCAGGAAAACAAATTAATCATAATATGGTCAGGAAAACAAATTATAATCCTTAAGACTGTTGTGACCTCCTTTACTAATCTTTTATACCAATAGCTTGAGGAAGTTACTTACAATAAAAAATACAGTTTATTGTATGTTGCTGTGATTAGGCCTTGTCCTTTATTTAAGTTTGTTGTCTTCTACTTCAGTAAAATTGCATATCACAAAATGTATCGTATACGTCTCCCAATGATTTATAGACTAGATGTTGGTAGTTTATGTTCCATGAATTCGAGAGGGGTGTTCAATTACTTAGCATAATTGGCTCCTACTCTTCCCTTACTTTACATGAAATGGCTGTACTGCAGCCATTAGTGGAGCTTTAGTTTTTATTTTTGTTTTCTAATTTGTTCATATCATACCAGGACTCTACATCATTGGGTGCAAGCACAAGAGGGTATGTAGAATGGTTAGAAGAAAATACTTACAAATGTTCTGTAGCCTATGTTATTGCTTAAATGATAACGTGTATCCGTCTCCTTGTAGCGATGCTGGTAACCATCATAAATGTATGAAGTTGTGCATTCACATCAAGGAGCTCATAGTTATTATGCCTGAAGCAACTACAAGTTCCAATTGTGCAGTACTGGTAAGAGATCTTTTCAGAGAGATGTTTATATGTGTTAAAGATTGAAATACTCTAACTCACTCTTATGCCATGTCATTTGTGACTACATAGTCAGCAGTCTCTCTTTTCATACGCACTGCATTTTCTCATTAAAGAGATTCCTATGGCGCCTTGATCTCATTCTCATGATCTACAATTCACTTGATGGTATCAGAGCCATGTCATAGAGATCTGTCATGCTCGCCAGTCTATATCTTTTATGGTGATAATTTTCCAGAAAGCTTCTAGGATCTGAAGCGGATTTGAAGATTTTCATCAATTTGTGCAGATAGGTATAAGCCGTGAATTTCAGGAACTTTTGTGATAATTCTTGAGCAAATGTTTGTTGATTTCATTACTTGATCAGGAGGTCGGCTTGATCAGTTGATCAGTATTAGCAACTAAATTTACAGATTCAAGAGTGTCTTGGCTAGTTCTTGATCAGTTGTGGTGAAATTTCAGAAGAAAAATACAGCCAAGAAACATGGGATAGATCCATGGAAATTGTCTACTAATCCAGTGTTGAATGGCAGAAATTATCAGTCCTGGAGGGAGTTCTTTGAAGTATATCTTGGGCTGGTTAAGTTGAAGAAAGTTTTGAAGCCAAGTTGGGATCCGACAGCTGAATCTGAGGTTGATGAGGAAGCTTTGGATCATTTCAAAGCTTTGGTAGAACCAGATCTTAGAAGACAATTGAGATCTAAGCCTATGATTATCTGAAAACTACCTGTCCTATTACTGGAATTGCAAGGCAATCTCTGGTTAAGAAAAGATGGCACAGTTAAGGCTAAAATCATGTGAAAGGATTCAAACTTATCGTTCTCAATTAAAACGTTGAAGGAAGATCTGGTCGGTGCTGGAGGAGATATTAGTGAACCTGATATGATCATTCTAATTCTAAGGGGGATTGGAGACAAATTTTAGCATACTGCTGGATCCATTAAGACTTGTTCACAAAAGGTTGTTAACTGGACTTTTGATGAAGTCCAGAATCCGCTGGTACAGGAAAAATTGGAATATGCTAGAAAATCTTAGCAAACTCAGATCCATTTTGCAGTTTCAGATTACACTAAAGGCAAAGAATTACAAAGTGATAAATCCAAGAACAAGAAGGATATCACTGTGGTCACAAGAGACATCACAGAAATCAGCGTCTAAATTTCAAGAAGTTAGTACAGTCAGCAAGCAAACAGCCAACATCTTTGATCTTCTACATCTAAAGTTAATCATGCTATGCCAGCGCAGCCATTCTTTCTCATATTAGCAGAATTTTCAGTCACTCCGCTGCAACTGGATGCAGCATTCCAGTTAGTCTCCTTTTTGCATAAGGTGCACCAGCTTGGGTCCTCGCAGCAGGGCCAATGCAGGCTCCCTTGGCTCGCAAGAGCTCAAAAGAATTGGCTGAAAAGGGAGTGCAAGAGTGTTGGTACGCAAAGGCATCGCAATGGGCTGCCTCTTTAGGATTTGGTGTGGGAAACCTGCCTCCCTTCCACTATAACACGGCTGCAACCAATACGGTGGTGAAACCTAGAGCTAAAAAGAAACTTCAAAAAGATAAGAATCAGCTCGTACGGCACGATCTGGATCATTTATGCATGCAGTTAAGGACATGGGTAACTCCAAGTGATCTTCCCACCAAGATGCAATTTTACAAAAATCACTTCCTTGTGATCAATGAAGATGGTTTCATTGAGCGGCGTAGATACTTGAATACTCAGCACATAAAATGAGACATGTCAGTTCAGGGTCTCATCGCATCAGCTTGAGATTGATGCTGGGCGTGCGAGTAGACCCAAGGTTGAGTGCTCGAAGAGGATCTGCAGATTGTGTCATTTGAATGCAACTGAGTCTGAGGAATATTTCATCTTTACATGTCCTGTCTATAATGAAATACGGGGCAGATTTCATTGCCTGTTTCAGGAACCTACCTCCCTCTCAAAATTGATCAGATATGAGGACCACCAGAAAGGTATAGCTCTTTTTCTTCACCAAATGACCGTGCATAGAAGAAATCTGTTGCAGCAGCAGGCTGGGGGAAGAGCAGGACAGGAAAGTGACCCTACACAAAGGCTGATCACTCTCTTTCTTGGTCTAGTGGTTAGGATGGAGGGTTTGGGGGCTACGGACTTGGGTTCGAATCCCTCCTGAAATAAATTTTTTTTTGCCTGTTTCGGGAACCGACCTCCCTCTCAAAACTCATCAGATATGAGGATCAGAAATGTATAGCTCTTTTCCTCCATCAAATGACTGTTCATAGAAGAACTCTGTTGAAGGAGCGGGCTGTTGGGAGAGCTGGACAGGAAGAAGACCTTACACAAAGGAAGATCACCCTCTTTCTCATTGGAGGTGATACTAATAATAAACGGAAGTCTGGTCCCCTTCCTGGACCTTCTAATCCAATCCCAAGAGGGGTAACGATGAAAGTGTCTAGGCGAAGAAAGCAGGCAGTAAAGGAAAAACATAAGCAGACCTTTAAAAAAAGAGAGGACAAGTCTGGCATTACTTCGTATTTTGGGCCAGTGGCCAAGAAGACAAAAGTCTCATGATTTTATTGTTTTAGTTTTTCTTTTTTATGTTTATGTAACATCTCTAGGAGGCAGCAAATGCGCCCCTAGCTGCACATGATTGCTTGCTGTATAAAATGGTCTCATAGACCCAAGTGGTCTCTCGTAGACATTAATATAATCTTTCGTTCTTATTGGAGGTGATAATGATAATAAACGGAAGTTAGGCCTTCTTCCTGGACCATCTCATCCGATCTCAAAAGGGGTAACCATGCAGGTGTCTAGAAAAAGAAAGCGGACTGTAAAGGAAAAACATAAGCAATCCTGTAAGAGAGAAAACCAGTCTGACCTCACTTTGTACTTTGATCTCTGGGCCAAGAAGACGAGAAAAGTTTTCTAATTTCATCGTTTTAGTTTTCTTTTATTTTTATGCAATATCTCTAGGAGGCTGCAAATGCACCCCTAGCTGTACATGATCGGTGTATATTTGGTCTCATAGACCCAAGTGGTTTCTCGTAGACGTTAATATAATCTTTCTTTCTTTCTTTCTTTCTTTCTATGAGTATCTTACCTATGTAGCAGCTCAGCAGATGTATGAAATGATGAAGAAAAAGCTAGTAATGTGCATCCGATGTTTATAAGATTCTTCATTCGAAGCACTGTTTAGCTTAGGTCCACTGAGTGCATTATATGTAATCGACGGTCTTGCAGGTGGTTTCACTAGAATCTTTGGGCTTGACATTTTTGGATGTTTATGGTGGGGAACAACGTAGTCTGTCAAATGAGTGGATGGATAGCAACTTGCTGGAAGGCGGGACTCTAAGAGATGGCAATAATGACAAGTTCATGAAAAGCCTTGAACTTAAGTTCACTGGCGGCCAGGTACCTTTATCACATTTGTTGGTTATGTTCGATTTCTATGCCGTAGCCTTACCTCTATCGTCACAGGCAATGCTTCATGACAAAGTTGCTACAAGATATCTGGTGATGCATATTGTGGAGAAGTTCAATTTTCATGGAAGAATGATAGTTGCTTCCTCAATGAATGATGCATCCCCTACCGAAGTGAAAGTAATCTCTGCACCTGATGGCTTCATTGAGTATGCTAATGCTTTCAGAACGTTGATGGCTCCTTTAATTTTGGGCAGGTGTATGGGAGATTACCTGCTTTCCAACTTTCTCTTTCATCTGCAATATGCAGACCTCTCTTCGTCATATTTGCGAATATCCATCAGAGAAGTGAATCTGCAATATCAAATCGGGTAAATGATATCACAAAAGTCAGTCTTCAGAGGCATATGTTGTTTTCAGGGCATATTATACTAGAAAACATTGTGGTCAAGTTCAAGATGGACAAAGTATGTCCCATGCTTGAGAAGACCCTTGTAATTGAGATTGATGATGTAAATATCAGGTATTAAAAAACAATTCATTTTTCTTTGCTGAACATGCTTCATTACTCTGCTGTAAATAGAAGCTTTAACAGTCCCTGGTTTCAGGTTGAACAGAACAACCATGGTGGAAGAAGTGCGGTTTGAAGGGAAAAACATTTTGCTAAGTGTAAAAGAACCAATTGGGTATTCCTTGTTGCATTTGACAGGCATTTCAACAAGGACAGCATTTAATGAACCTGTATCATACAGCATTGCTGTTATTTTGTCAAGGACACTTGTTGACGGAAAAATAAACTCGAATGTGATCGTTCCCCAAGTCGAATGCCATATTCATCCAGAAATATTTGCAATGGTAAAAGCAGAATACTTGTTCCTTTTCAAGGAACATCAAATGCATCCACATCTAGACGTGGTGACGAAAGGAAACACGACTAAGTCATCCCAGTTTGGAGACTCTACATTTTCTCTTGACATATATGATGCAGCTTTTATTTTGCATGACGAGGACATAGCCATGGCTAAGATCTTATTTCCCCATTGCTGTTTCTTGATGTGTTCCCCTGATGTTCCGAATATTTCCTGGGAGATTAAAGGTCATGCTTATGGTCCTCAACTTATTGGGCTTTCTGGCAGTAGAAAGGAAGTTTTCTTTGATAGTCTTCATGATGATAGACCTTGTAAAATTCTACTTCAGGTGGACGTGGAGGGAAATGAAAATGTTAGCAGTACTAATATTTATCTCAAATTGGGCGATGTTCTTTGTAGACTAGAAAGTGATTTCCTATGCCATCTTATCAGATTCTTTGTTAGCCCAAAATGGAAGTCTTATAATTATCTTGGCAATCAGCCAACTGAAACAAGTATCTCCTATAAGATAGATATCGAGTCTTCGTGTCTCCTTTTTCCGATAAAGGAAATGGCGGAATTTGTTGAGCTTAGGGTGCCAGAATTTTCCTTTTCTTATGCTTTTGGTCCTTATGGCATGCGTTCTACATCTGAGAATTTAGATGGTTTGACCAGATTTTCAAAACTATTTTATATGATTGGAAGTTGTCTCTCTTTGTCAACACATTCCCATCTTCAAAAGAATCCATTGCCAGGCCATCACGAGGGAGATGATCATTTAAATTCAAGCTTGGCTCTTATTGAGAGGTTAGATGGTGAACTATCAATTGAGATAGAGTGCAGCATGCTAGCGTCTTCTGAGGGGAACCAAGTGATTAAGAAGACCAGTATACAGCTTGCAGTTCCAATTTTAGATGCAATCCTTGCAGGTGGGCGATCAATATATATGTTCATGTTATTTTATTTCTAAAGTGGTTCTTGATGCTTTGCAGACAATGTCTTTTTACAACAAGCGAAGTGTATTGAGGATGTCTCTCGTGGCCTGTCATCCATTTCGATATCCGAAAAACCAGCTGGAACTTCAGCAATATTGGATGAGAATTCAGGTTCAAATCACATGATTCTCGATGTTCTTGCACAAAACATACGATGTTCATTGAGGGTTTCACAGACAAATATTTCAATATGCACCATAGATTCTCTTACATGTTGTAGTCGAATAACCGATGGCTGCATGGATACATTGATTGTAGAACTTCAACAACTGAACCTGCTATGTCCAATTGCAGAGGGGGCACTTTTACAGTTTTATCCAAGGAATAAAGCTTCTGTCTCAGTAGTAGATGTATGCAGTTCAACAAACTGCCCAATGGGGCAGTATTTGGAAGTGCTAAGATGTGAAAGCACCAAGCAAAAGAAGATGCTTCGGCTAGATTATTTGCCTTCTCCACTTGATGGATCAGGAATTAAAATTATATTTCCACAAGTCAAGATTTGGTTGCACATTGCCCCCTGGAATAAGATTATTTCCTGGTTGCTATGCTGGCTTCCTGATTTGATCTATCCAGAGGAGACTGGTTTGAGAACAAATGTTGATGGTACGGGTACTCTTGAAGCTATTGAGCAAAGTTCCCTAAGTAAACATAACATACACAGTTTGGAAAGCGTTCACACTCTAAGAGAGAGCTGGATTAGTGAATTATCGAGTCTAAGCGGCAATGATGCTTTACTCATAACAATTGAAATGCCAAACATATCACTGCTTTTGCCAGATTTTGTTCTTCCATCAGAGCTGTTATCTAGAAAAATGGATGGGCAAACTGATACGTATGACAAGTTCATATTATTCTCGTTATCGTTTTTTCTTGAAAAGCTGTATGTTTCAGATACCCGTTCTGTTCTCTGTGGACATTTTGGACAAGTTCAAGCTGAAATACACGAAGATGTTCTGGACCAGCATTTATCAATACCTATCTTGGTTGCCCATGAGGTTGGGTTTTGGACCGATATAGACTTCTGTAATATGTCGGAAGTCCAAATCGTGCTTCTTATGCAAGCAGATTCTCTGGATTTATGGTGTTCATACAAGATCATGAAATTTTTAACTAGTTTTTCTATTGAGCCCTTTGGAAGTCAGGAAAAAATGGACTTGGATTTGCAGTTAACATTCGATGTCCAGCTTCAGAGTTATTCAATCCTGTTGACAGATGGACGGGTTAGTTGCAATTTAATCTTCTATAATTATGCAATTATTGATGCCGCATCTGCTTGTATCTAATACGTTGCTTGAATACCTCAATGTGTCAGTGGAATTGTAACGCACCACTTATTGAGATAATTATGAATATGACAAGCTTACAGCTTGCTTGGAAGACATCTGACCTGGAGTTGAGGTTCTCTTCTAGGTTGGAGATCAATTATCATAATATTGAGAAGGTATGTCGGAAGCATAAGTCGGCTCAAAGGCTTTGTTAATTAGTAGCTTGAGCGCCAAGACCAGTTAAAGAAGTACCATTTTAAAACTTTGCAGGTTGCATGGGAGCCCCTATTGGAGCCTTGGGCTTTTATGTTTTCTTTACGTCATGGGTGCAGTATTGATCTTCCATCTGGGAAACAATATTTCACCAAGTTAGATGCTTCATCCTCGAGCAAATTGAACATGAACATTACAGAAGCTTTGTTGCAGGTAGCATTTTTCCAATATTTTCTATAATTAAGATATGATGTTTTAAGGAAGATGTAAACCATACCTGTTGGCATCTAGGCTATATTCCGTGCAGTTGAAATGGTTCAAGATGTATGGATAAATATCAGTTCTTGTCCGGAGGATAGGATGCGCAACTCAAACATGGGAAGTAGTGAAAGGTATGCTCCGTACTGGCTTCAGAACGATACTGGGATTGCAATCTCGTACTGGTTCTTGGGCACCTGTAAAAATGATGAAGATTCAAAAGATGGTGATTTGATGAGAAGGCCCGACTTGAGTAGAAGCAGCCATTTGAAGTCAAAGATTATTCTGCCTGGTGGTTCAGTTCCTTTATTTGTCGAGGAGAATGAAGGAGTATTTCATCGTAAGTCAAGTAGGTGGAGCTCATCAAGTAGCTTTGGCATGAAAAGAACCGCCTCTCTTGCTCATCGGAAGATCTCTGTCCAGCTAGAAGGCACCTGCGAACCATCCCCACCAATATCAGTTGACTTGGTTGGTTCAAGAGCATTTGATGTCACTTTTTCAAGATCAATCAACACGCTGGAGGGGGACGGTTTCCACAATGAGGCAAATTTCATGAGTGGCAAAGCCATTCCTCAGAAAAGGGCTGATGTTGGATATACTACCTATGTTGTTCTCGAAGTTTCTGTCCAGCATTATAGCAAGCTCATCAGAGTTCATTCCATGGTAACTTCCTGCTTTTTGATCCATATGACAGGCATTGCGTTCTTATTTTTCAAGAGCTGTTGCAGGTTGAGGTTCTAAATGCGACCACTATCCCTCTAGAGATGCGTTTTGACATCCCGTTTGGGATTGCTCCCAAGGTAAGAGCTTCATTATAATGTCATCATAACCACGTGTAGATCCATGAGATGGGTTTTGTTGGGAGTCTTGCTCAGGTTCTGGGTCCCATATTGCCGGGTGAAGTCTTTCCACTTCCAGTGCACTTGGCTCAAACGGGAAAAATCCGATGGCGTCCATCAAAACAGAGCTATTTGTGGAGTGAAGCACAACTATTGTCAAAGATGGTGGTTTCTGAACGACTGGATCATTATCGGCCTATTGTGTGTTACCCCTCCCATCCAAGTGATAGTGCTTTCCGAAGTTGTATTGCTGTAAAGAAGGTGTCAATTCCTGCTGCTATTTCTACTCATCTCGCAAATCTTGACCATCTAGCAAGAGGTCATGGTAAAGATAGACCAGTTTCCTATGCTGTTTACCAATCTAAGCTGCATGGTGAATTGGACAACCATGCTTTGGGTGTTCAACAATGCAATACCTGGAAAATTTTGCTTGAAGCACCTCTGGTAATCAAGAACCGTCTTCCCCGCCCTTTAACAATAGGGATGGGATCAATTTTCTCTGTCATTGTGCCAGAGGTAATGCTGCCATGGGTTTAGGTTGAATCCTTTAATGCCCTTTCATTAACCAAATTGTCAATTCTGCAGGGTGAAGTTGCATCTGTATATGAAGTTGATATCATGCATGACCTAAGTCTAACCATATCCATTCCTGGCTTTACTCAAAGTCTTTTAAATTTTGGACGAGTTTCTTTTGCTTCTCCTGAAGCTGGTGAAAGTATGAATAAGGTGTCGTCAGAAGATTGCTTGGTTCTTCATCCCGAAGTTCCTTCTGGTAAGGTTTATCTATGAGGCGGTTTGCAATTTTCCAGGGATTACATACAGTGGTTTCTTTCTTTTTTATTTGTGCTCCTTTTGCTGATATAGCATAGAAGATGTTCGTTCCTTTCTGAATAAATGGTTTACAACATCCCAAGTCTGATGAACCTTAATGACATTTCTCTCTTTTCTTTCCTGGATTTTGTTTTCAGATGTATGAGAATCATTTGTAAATAACTTCAAGGCCCCTTCAAAGTTCTGTGGAGCTATTGTTCCTAATTTCAAATGAGTAACTCAGTCAAAGTACTATTGTTAGTGTATGATGCAATGAAGGTTATAGATAATCGATAGCTTTGCTACTGTCAATCGTTTACAAGCTAAAATTTTGTAATTGCTTATTTGTTGCAGACTTTGACATTTACCTCAGGGTAGATAAATGTGTGGACATTCTTAGTGGTGCAAGGGATCTGTGCTTCTATGTTCCTTTCTGGCTCTACAACTGCAGCAACCTAAATTTGACATTGGTGCACGGCGAATCAGATTTGCAGCAGCACTGCAGGAGCATTCTTCTTGATAACACTTGGGATGATAAGCCTAACATATTTGGAAGCAAATCTATGATGATTTCTGAGACACCAGGGCTGCAGTGTGTTATTGAGGAAGAGGGGAAGAGCCAAGCATCAAGCCATTGTCCTGGCATTGTACTTTCTCATCTTCCTTCTCGCAAGATCATTCGTAATGAACACACAAAGAAGCGTCAGTTCAAGGCACATGAGAGCAATAATCTGCTTGATGTCATCCCGTCCATTTGTTCGAGCTTGCAGGAAAAAAATGGGATAAGTAAAGGTGCTGTTCCGGGTCCGCAAATGTTTTCCCCAGCCAAATATCTTGAAACAAATGATACCAAGATGAAATTGGGAATATGTTATTCATGGCCTAAGAGGACTATTTGGTCACATCCTTTTTTTCTTGATTCACCTAGCGAAACGTCTACAATCATTGTCCCTGAGGCTGGGAGTAAGGGAGCATTTGTACTTTCTGTGTCATCAGCAATTTTGGGCACTTGTATGGGCAAAACAAAGGCTATTACATTTAGACCAAGGTAAGTTTCTATCACCTTAAAATGCCCTTTTTATTTGGGACTAATATTTAGTGAGGCTTGGTATACTTCCTCATAGATTTGTGCTTGCAAATGCTTGCAATGAAGACCTTTGCTTCAAACAGCAAGGGACCAATGTGTTCAAGCTCTTACCTGTTGGGGAATGTTGTGATTTCCATTGGGCTGACGTGAGCAGGTATGCAAAGTCCTTTTACCTAAGCTGCAGTGCGAATTCCAGTTGATTAATACTAGAGATTTAGGCTAACGAGTTTGAGAGTGAGATTATTAAAAAATTGTGGTCCAATTATATCTCTAGGTCTTCCTTGCAAGTTGCTTTGCACAGCTATTTCATGGAACAATTTTGAATGCCCTGTGATGCAGGGAATTGATAACTTTAACCATTATTTGCAAGTTAACTGTGCGGGATCAGTATCACTGTCTGCAGGAATGATATTTAACTCACAGAAAAACAGGATCTATACAATGAAAAAATGAACATGACATGAACGTTTAGTTTCCTTTACGAATACCATTCTTTTCACCGGAACATTATTTGCTTGCTGTGTTTTAAGGAAGGTGCTGATAATAAGTAATATAGGGGTTGGAGGTCCCTTCCACACTGATCTTGCTAATCCCAAGCAGTTGGCAAGTATATATAACAATTGTTTTTGGAGAGTAACCAGCTGTTCTGTGTTTCTTTTGTCGCAATGAATATAGAACCATGTTCATAGATTAACTCTTGGCAGGAAATTACTACTATCTATCCGATTTGATGAACATGGTTGGGATTGGAGTGGAGGTTTTGAGCCGGACAGGCTTGGTGATACTCAGGTCAAGCTGTATAATCACTTTACGGGCGCCGGGGAGACAGTGCGGGCTGAAGTCAGCAATACTGTTGAATCATTTTTCCTAGAGGAGAACAGCGTTGGAACAGGAAACAGAGAATTTGGCACTCTCCTAATCCTTTTGACCAATGATGAAACCGGTTTCATGCCTTACAGAATTGACAACTACTCTATGGAGGTGAGCTTTACACTTGTCATACTGTACAAGGGATCCTTGTTGTTCCAGGTTTCCTTATGCTCTTCTATCCAGAGGCTGAGGTTTTATCAACAAAGATGCGAGAAATCAGAAAATATTTTGCAGCCATATAGCTCATGTGAATATGCATGGGATGAACCTTGTCTGCCCCCCAGACTTGTCATTGAGGTAATTTCAATACTAATTGATCTTTCTTTGCATGTGGACGATTTCAGCTTTTGGATGGCTCCTTTTACATTTCAATTCCAGTATTTTACAGCATTGTCCTTGATGATATTGTCATAATTTTCTAGCTTCCTGGAGAAGGTGTTTTAGGATCCTTTAGGCTTGATGAAGTCAAAGAGTATCCAGCTATTCACCTCAATGCCTCTCCCAAAGTATGTACGGATTTGATGAACTAAAACTTTTATTTTGAAATTTAACACTCTACTTTGTTTGCAGAAGACAGAAAGGAAGCTTATTGTATCAGTACATGCTGAAGGGCCAAAAAGGGTAACATATAATTATGCTTTGTTATTGTCGCCACAAATGATACTTGACAAAAGTGTTTTCTTATATTGTAGGTCCTAAGTTTATCAGATGCAGGCATGCATATGGAAGGAAGTTACAGTCATGTGATCTATGGGCTAGATGAACCATGTTCAGTAATTAAACGACGTGCATCAATTTCGAAGGAAATTATTATCAATCTTTCATTTGTCGGTGTCTCTATTATTGACTCATCTCCAAAGGTGCTGCATTCATTTTAGATCGCCTTTTTTGCCTTAAAAATCTTAAAACATGCTGAGAAAATGCCTGCAATACCTCTGCAGGAAGTGATTTTTATGTCAGCAAGGGCATTGAGCATTCATTATTTGGAAGATGCACTACGACAAAATCTGGAGGTTAAAGTAGCAAGGGTGCAAGTTGACAACCAGCTTTACCGTGCGCTTTATCCTGTGATGCTTTCAGCTGCCGATGTGACCACTCCAGATTTACCCCTTATTGCTGAAATTAACCAGAATGATATGCTGAACACCCATGCACATAACTTTGAGAAACAAGCATGTGATATGATGGATAAGCCTTTTTTGGCAGTTGTCGTAACGAAATGGCGCCATGGGCCACCTTCTGTAGATTGCTATCATCGCATTTATTTGAGGTAATTTTCATGAAGAACTCGCTTAGCTGCAGGCGAGTAAGGATGATCCTTGAAGCGTGTTACTTCACTATATAGACAATGTCAGGACGAGTAACAGTGATGCCCCAACCAATCCTCTGTAGAGAGTAGCATCAGTATCCTGTTGAGCTGAATCAAGTGGGTCAATGCTTGACTTGGACCATGAGGTGTAATAATGAACCTTGGTCAATGCTTGACCTGCATTATGAGGAGGAGAGTAGACGAAAAATATAGGGCATAGACCAAAAGATCAAATTTATTTGTTAAACCTCCAAAACAGTAATACATCTCTACGGGCCATATTTAGAAAGTTTATCGAGACCAAAACCACACATCAAATTCTACAATTGTCATAGCTTGACTATAGACTTTTACTTTCGTACTATGTACACTATACTTGCACATTAACTATAAGGTTAACAGAGCCTTGGAAAACCTCAGTGATATATCTATGCTTTGATAGAAAAATACCATGAGGCCCAGACCCCGGACAATAGTGCATCAGACCTAGATCTGTAATTTCAAAGGTCTTGCTAAGAGATTCTTTAGTGCTGGAAATAAAATTAATGGCATTAACTGTAATAAAAGTAGAATGGAAATTTGAGAGCCTGATTTTTGATAACCCAGACTCAAAAGAAAAGCATTTATCTTTTGATGCCAGCATCTAGGGGCCTGTTTAAGGCCATATTAACTCCTTTTCAGCTCACAAACATAATTAGGATGCTTAACCTTGAAATCCAGGTGGCTGCTGCATATAGATGTCCTCTTGTAAATCCCTATCAAGAAAGGCTGGTCTTGAAGTCTAGCAGATAAACAGGCCAGTGTTTGGATGCTGCCAAGGCCAAAACTGCTTGTAAAGTATCCAATCTAACAGCAGAAGCAAAATCTTTATTATAGACAAACCCCTCCAAGGGTGAAAGACCAGGTAATCTTTGAGACTTCTGCTGGACACTCACGAAAGCTAAGCAATTCTGCTTGATTTTGAAGAGGAAGTGACGAAGCAGAGCTGGGTGGAGAAAAATGAGGTTCAAGTTAATCAAGAGGTTCAAACCGAGCATATGGCTAGAAACTGTCTGAGCATCAGTTTTGTCTTTCAGAAAAAAAAAGTACAACAGATCTGAATTTTGAGCATAGGAACTGTACAGAACTAAAGTCTTGTGATGACTGCTGCACTGTACGAGCAGGTTCAGGACATGATAATACAGCTTGTTCATGAAGTAATGATCCGGAAACAGATATAGATGCTGCAGGAGCCAGTGTTTGATACATCAAAGTGTCATATCAAACAAACAAATCTAATATCAAACAAATCTTGAAGACGTGTAATAAGCTACATTGGTTGTTTCATAAAAATCAGAAGAATAATTTTTTCTTACAAATTGCATACTACGAAAAGCAAAGACTCTTTTAGTAATCGGATCATAACATCTTCATGTCATCAGGGTATCCTAGATATCACTAACTTCGTGATTGGAGAGTTTGCGTCGTTTTTGAAGCATAACCAAGACAACCAAACACTCTAATGCGAGACATTTGGCTTGACTCCATAGGTAGCTTCAAAAGAAGTTTTAAAATTCAAAGACTTGGTAGGTGCCCGCTTAGATACATAAACTGCAGTTGCTATAGCTTAGCCCAAAAATTAAGTGGCAATTGCTTATGCTTTATCATATATAATACTTCTTGCAAGATTCATGAAAGTAAGATTCTTACGTTCTGCCTCACCGTTTTGTGGATGAGCGTATGGAATTATAAGTTGCCATTGGACTCCACTGAACGATATTCACCAGCAGTGTCTGTTTAAACAACCTTGATAGGAGCAGCATTGTCTGTATTGCACTAAAATCGTCAATCAGCACTAGAAAATACCTGCTGCCAGCTAATGACTCAATAGGCATATAACAGAGTTTGTTTTAGGAATCGCAGAGCGTCTTGAAACGTTATTATATTTCTGAGATTCCTTTTAAACTCAGTTGACACACTGGCTTTGAGCACATAAAATGCTAGAAGATCTTTCTTGTGTTCTTCTGGAGTGGCAGGGGCCTAAGCAGAATCCAAAACCTCTGTAAGATCATTAAGGTTAGTCCCAAGTTTATCACGCCATGAATAGTAATTTTTCCCATCAAATAAAAACCCTGCTATAAACTTTCAAGAATGCATGCTAGTTATAGCGAACCTACTGGAATATACTAAAGAGAGTAAAGAATGGTTGCAGAAACAATGATCTAGAAAGAACAAATATTGATCAGTAGATCAGTTGCCAATTCTAGATAGACATGCAAAATCCACTTAGAATTAGATGTCATTTCAGTAACAAGCATGCAGTGCTAGGTACAGATCAGCATAAAGCTAACAGGAAATTCCACTTGGGTGTCCGAATCACAACTAAGGGTCTCCTGTTATGCTTGGGAATTTTACTTTGTTGAGTTTCAAAATCAAAAACTATATCTTCAATTTTCATAATTCTTATAAGACCTCCCGAGTCTGATCTTAGTGTATCATCCTGAAGGAAAAAATTGTATCCATATTGCATGGAGATAAATGCCATGCGTTTCTGGTCTGCAAACTTGGACTTCGATAGGGACTTGGGCTTGCAGAACAGACAATTGTTGGAAATATATGCAATGGGTGCATACGCGGTTAGTAACCCTCCGGTTTGAGGCACGGTATCCATCCAGTCCATCCTCAGTTTCCAACATAGTATTATACTGATTTACAGTCTTAAGAGGCCGGATGAGTGAGGGATGGAATTGAATCATAACTTGTGATATGGAAGAGTGATCCTGTCTTTATGGAAGTTCTTTTAGAATATTCCATTTCTGGGGTATGTATGACTGTTTTTGACTGTTCTAAACCATTCTTTTTTCAAAAGGTTACGTGATGCCACCTGTATTGAGATGGATAAGAAAGTAGCTGTTCCATATTGAGGCTTAATGAGGCAGCCCAGTTCAAGCTTTAGTATACCACTTATCTTGGAGCTATATTCACTTTTTGTTCTTTCCTCTCTGCACAAAACTTGTGATGGACCTTATTGCTAAATGGGGAGACTTGCTTGGCAATAACTACCATGAACAAAAGCATCAGTTCCACACCTGATCAGTGAAGTTTCAGGTGGTAACTCTTACACACAGGCTTCACTGAATAAATTTTATAATCAGTTAGCAAAGGCTCTCATGGCTGGCTCTTAAGATCTTGAAAGCCAGAATGTTGGCCATTCTGCACCATTGTACTTTATGCATCTATCAATTAACGTTGTCTCTCGTGATATTATCTGGGAGTGCAATATAAATGACCTATTTTTCTTCTTGAGAAATTGAATTTCCTGGTTTGTCATTCTTACCAGATTTGCACCTTTACAAGTGGAATTGGAAGAGCGCAATGTAAAAGCTTTGTTGGAATTTATTAAAAGCCTGTCTGCTGGGAGTCTGGTAACAGAAATAGGTTATGGAGAAGCATTTGAGCCTGAGAACAAGAATGTGGCTTACAATGTGCGCTTTGCCAAAGTAGTCAAGTCTTCAGTAATAAATAAGTCTTATGACATTGCAGAAGCTATTGTGCCAATCAGAAACAGGAACTGGAAGCTTGCTTTACATACAAATGAGAAGAAAAAAGTTTATTTTGAAGTCCTTGACATCGAACCGGTGGAATTAACTGTGAGGTTAGTGACTTGCCTTGAATAAGATCTTTCTGGTTGGCATTTGACGTTTTTCCAGAATCATATCGGCCTAAGCAATTTGACGTTTTTTCCAGAACATTTGGCAAGGCCTAAATAGTAGTGTTCAACTAATTGACTGTCAGATTGTAATCTTAAAACCATTTCATGAGTGCCTTAATACTTTGTGTATCATGTTGACTGAGAAAGTATGCAATAACAATAAGAAGTTTATTACAAACGTAAGACTTTGGAACCTCATATTCACTTTGTTAACATCATTCAGCTTTTCAAGTGCTCCTTGGATGCCGAATGGGAATGGCGTTGCCGAACAGTCGATTTTTTGGATGACAGGGACATTACTTCAGGTTTGCGTTAGGGTTTGCATTATTAAGTATAGGTATTATTTATTTGCTTAACCGTGTTACTCGATGCAGCGCCGTTTGCTGGCACTCGCAGATGTAGAAGGAGCACCTGTTTGCCTGAAAGGACTCACTTTGACACATCCTATGGCAAGTCCGGATGCCATTCGTGGCATGATTTTAAGACACTACACCCGGCAGCTTTTGCATGCAACTTATAAGGTTTATCATTATCTTTATATTTTCCACGAGTATGAAGCTGTTCATTTATTAGTTATTTTGTCTACCTTATAATCTTTGATATCAGAATATTTTAGTCTGTCAGCTCTGCTTTGTATTTAGAAAACAACTAGAAATTTTGTGCTAGTTCAATACCAAGTTACAGATCTTCAAGAAGATGAAGCCAAAGCATCTCGAGTTCAACTGCAAAGTGCTTTCAGCCCAGCCTCCCTAGTGTCTGATTCTTTGTATGCTGGCCTTTGGATAAATACCCTGTTGTAGACTTCATATAATGAAGACCATTCTGTGCAAAATCTGGATTTGTGTGAGGAGATGTTGTTTTGCTGGTACATCGAACGTGCCTTTTGGGTATGCTAAAATGCTCTACCTAAAGTGACCTGTCTTTCATATCAGGTCCTTGGTTCTGCCGATGTTTTTGGAAATCCAATGAGCTTTATGAAGAGCCTCTCTTCTGGTGTTCGTGACTTTGTTTCTGCACCTGCAGAAAGTTTTGTACAGGTTTGTTGATGCAGTACAAACTTTACACGTGGTATTGTTCATTTCATCAAAGATAGGTTTTATTTTGCAGAGCCCAAGCTATGTATTGAAAGGAATGGCTCGGGGGACAAAAAGTTTATTTCAAAATACAATTTATGCATTTAGCAATGCTGCTGCTCGGATGAGCAAAGCCGCTCATAAGGTGAACTCTCCATCTTGTTGGATAATTGATGAAGTTGAGGGTGTTTTGGCAGGTTTGTTTACCTACTATTTATGTCTTCAGTCTGTTCAAATCTTAAGTTTCTCTCAATCTTCATCGTTCACTAATATCTAATTCATGCCAAATTACCTGAAAACAATTTCATCCTTGGAAGAAGTGGTCCATAGCTTTGATTTCACTCATGGTTCTTCCCACAAATTAGTAATTATCGGATGCCCTTATCACTAAGGTATTGACAAGCTCTGTATTTTCACTTGGACTGACAGTCAATCTGGTCCATGTTGGTGATTGTAATTTTCACCTCACTGGTTATAAATGTTAGCTTAAAAAATGTTACCAAGTTCAGTAGCAAATCTGATTAAACGTTCAATCCTTGTTAGATCTATATGCTGACGTGTATAATGACGTCACACTGCGCGCTGTTGCTGACATGGCATTCTTTACATAAGCCATAGTCACGCCTATCTGTTTAGTCTGTTTTCCTAGCTCCTAGGCGCTCACATACTCTCTATCTTTCTTCCACCATGATATATTACAATGCTTTCACCTCTCTTTGTTAACACCATGGCCATTGGTTTCCAACTCTGTTGGCTTGATGGAAATTATTGGTCTTATGGTGGAGGTATTCATTGACAAGTGGAGGTGGGTAATATCTGATATTTTGTACAGAAAGAAGTGATGCAGCAGGTGCTCGTTCACGCACGCAGGATGTAGTAATGTTAGTAGTAATGCAAAAAGCTTCCATGTCAAATTTCCGAACTGATTTAACTATAATGTCTGCATGGTCTAAGGATAGATTATGAGCATAACCTTGATAAAACAAGGTCGAGCCAATTGAAATGTCATTTGTTACGGGTTAATGAAATTTTATTCAAGATTTCAATATATAGTTCTGCATTTGTTGCAGGGAGTCGCAATGTTTGTGTTTGAGCAGGATTATGCAGAGCTGGAGAGACGAAAGCAAGAAGGATCAACCCAGGATGGAAGCATTGTTAATGAATTTTTGGAAGTATGTCAACTTCTTGTAAAATAAAATTTCTAGTTTCTTGGAGGTTTATTGATTAATGTAGTTTATTTAGTTGAGCTTACTTTCTTGCCATTGAACAGGGACTTACAGGGTTGCTAGAATCTCCTATTAGGGGTGCTGAACAGCATGGCATTCCTGGGGCTATATCAGGTGACTTTAATTGAAAGCTTTGGCATTTGAGAATGTACGCATCAATGGCGCGTTTGTCATCTCATAAATTGTCTTTTTTGAGTTTCGTTTTGCTAAATCAATGCTCTGGGGTTTACCATGTGATCCCATTTTGTTCAAGTTCTGGGAACGAAGACATTTTTCCTGCTTGCTCTGGAGGCTTGCAGTAATTTGATTTTAACTAGTTTCACCTGAAAGTGATTCATACTTGTTCGTGCTGCAAGGGAATGTTGATGCCCCAGCTATTTTTATAATTAGCCTAATTTTAGAAGAGCACCTTCTTAATTTCTGCATATACTCTTTTGAAAGCTTTGCTAGTTTTCTTTCATTGCTATGGGATAGATACAATGTCAAGAAACCAATATATTTTTATGATACTGTAGGTATTGCCATTGGGGTCCTTGGTGCTGTGGCACGACCTGTAGGGAGCTTGCTAGAATTGGCAGGTAAGACAGCGCAAAGCATTAGGAACAGGAGCAGACTTGCACACATACACACATTACGTGTCCGGGTGCCTAGACACATTGATAAAGATTTACCCCTAATCCCCTATTCATGGGGGGAAGCTGTAGGTGAGACTGTTTTAGTTGAAGCAGATGGGGGTCGGCTAAAAAATGAGGTATCTGTGATATTTTTCCTTACTTGACGCCTGTGACCTCATTCTAATACTCATTTTTTGACTCATAGGTTTATATCACGTGCCAACCCCTTTCCGTAAATGGAACATTTATTTTGCTGACGGAAAATTTACTCCTAAAAGTCCATAGTGCGAGTCTCGGAGGTAAAGTCCTTGCATTTGGGCCAGAATGGAGCATTCAATGGGAGCATGCAATTGAAGACCTTCTACATATTGATCAATATGGTTGCTCTTTCACTGTCCTCTTTAGTGTTTCTCGAATCAGGTGTAAAAATAAGAATACGCTGCACAACTGGGAGAATGAATTTTTAAGACCCTTTGGAAGCAGGACTTTTGAATCACCTTCCATTGAATATGCAAATGAGCTTCATTTCACTTTGACATCCTTAATGGACCAGCAAAGGTTGAAGAAGAAGCATGTTCTTTTAAGGACTAACTTAGCTCACTTGTAAATAGGAATGTGCCATTCATATGTAAATATTTTGAATAAGGAAAATATAGAACCAGAAGATGTAAAGAATGATGTACAGTTACAGTTTTGTATGATCTGCAGCAAACATTCCCAATGGGATCATTTTAAGATGTCCACTTTGTAATAAAAAGTTCGAGGTTCATCAGTTGTATATTCCGTCTTTTTGCACTCACAAGTGCACTCTGTAGCCAATTTGTTTATCCTCTATGCATGTACTTCCAAAGCTCCAAAAAAGCATGAATATAACCATACTCGTCACGACCAGCATCATTTCTCCACCTAGAGATCAATGCCCTAACAGCGCTGACACCATGGATTTGCTAGAAGAGGGTTTAAAAAAAAAATGGGCCTTGTTGTGAACAAAGAAATATAGAGACGATGAAAACAATAATATAGAATAGAATAGAATAGAATAAGATTTTTATCGTCCACTTATGGCTAATATTACCACTTCTTTTTCAACAAAAATTATCAAGCCTAATGCCATGGTTTGGCACAAATTGTGTGGCCTGTCTATCATCTCAGCAATTCCACGGGTAATAATGGTAGAAAAGGGATGTAATATGAGCCAAACATGCATTACAAACTTATAGTTAGACGAGCCTAAACATGCTTTACAAACTTATAGTTTTAACAAGCCCATAGAAGACGATGTTTTGATGTTATTTTCTTTTATAGAAGTTTGTTATGAATACATTCTATATGTTAGAATGTTGTGATAAAGTCCAGACTTTATAAGGCCATGGCAATTAGAATTAGCTATTCTAATTGTCATGCCAATCATAGTGCACCATAGAATTAGCTACTCGATGATTGGTTATCTATGATTGAAGGAGATTAATATAAGCTGATGCTAATCTAAGTTTGGTGATTTATAATAGCCAGAGCCAACAATGGATGAGTGGATGAGAAATAGATCCTGGGGGTTTAAAAGGACATAGCTTGGGAACAACCATTATTGATTGTCTTATGAAGATTGATTGCATCGTAGTTCAAGGGAGGAACTAGCAGCGGAGTCTTGAAGACTCCTAGCGGATACTTCTGTTCTTTAGAAGTGCTAGTCCCATGGTCGGGTGGTTGGACTATGTTATATCTCTTGTTCTTATCATTTGCATTGAAATAAGAATGTGTTCTTCTGCTTCGATTTTGATATCTGCAAGCTCGGTAAAAAAATAGAGACAAATTGAGGCTTTGAGAACAGGTAAATGATGCAAATATATTATGCTCAGACAAATATATAGAATCACTTAGAAGCCATTGAAGCTGGAAAGAAGATACATGATCTACCAGTGGACATTATTTCCACTCGGCACCGTATGTGTACTTGTTTGGTTTTATATCATACAGACGCATTTCTTCTAAGAAATGGAGGGCGTTTTTCAGCTCACCTAACTGAGCATAGCAAGAAATCATGACATTTACATGATATGGTATCTACAAAAGGTATTTTTTGAAACAACTGAAAAGCTTCTATATGTTGCTCCAACTTTGCATAACCTGCAACTATGGCATTCCATGAGATGCATAGAGTTTGAAAATAATAATGCACTTACGTTGTTGTTCCGTTTTCAAGTGCAATGATGCTTTCGCAAAATCACAATGGATATTACACGCTAAAAATATAATGCTTGAAAGGTCTAAAGCAATTGAAGTGCAATGATGCTTCCGCAAAATCACAATGCATATTACACGCTAAAAATATAATGCTTAAAAAGGTCTAAAGCAATTGAATGAAGAGTACCTTCTACAATCTGATGCATAGAATTTGCCTTGGAGAAAAGCCTTGAGATCTTTGGTAATGACACCGTCATGTGAAAAATAAATGATTTAGAGATAAAGAATGATCAATTTGCGTTTCTAACAAGGTCTTCTAATCAGATCATGCATCACCTCAACCGGTTCAGTTGCCTCCTGCAACCCACAAATGCCTAAAGTTTAATAGACATGGAAGAAGGGGATAAACACCCTTGAGAGCCCATTACCTCAGATAAACGGGCGAGCCCGGAGGGGCGAGCCTGTTTATCT
>JAANSK020245943.1:0-23731 GCA_011763485.2 Isoetes engelmannii
CACCCCTGAAATTCAAATTTGAAATTTGAAACAGCCCCGAGACCGACGTCAAGTCCATATTTATTGCGGACGGGCCGATTAATAAACAGCCCTCAAGGGCCCCGCGCCTACCTTTTTTACATTGCCACACGTCGGCCTCTGATATTTCCCCGGTTCCTAACAACTATTTAAATAAGATGATTTGAACTCGAGGCGCCACGTTCATATGTCACCATAGCTATGCCATAGCTATCATAGCTATGGCATAGCTATGCCATCACTGGATTAAGATGTGACAATGCCAAAGCTACCTATTGTTGACCAAATAATCTGTTGACTCTGCAAAAAAAAAAAACCTCTGCTCTTGGCACCGCTGGCTACCAACTGCCAGCTGCCCCTCCCAAGGCCGAAATGCACTCCCTCTTCGTATTCCACCTGACAACAGGTCCAATATAACTACATGCAGCATTATTAGTGCCGATATTGATATTGGTTGTGCTTTACCCTTGTGAATTATGCGGGTCCGACGTGCCCATAGACCAAAGGCTTATCGATCCACATTGAGGGCTTAGACACATTTATTTTCTACACTATGCGGGTTTTTTCCTCCAACACTAACTGGTTCAAGGCGCATTACAAATACAATACTTTCAAATGATTTATCTCTTCAAACGTTCCTGGATTGGATTCTGATTTGAAAAAAGGAATGACAATGACCATGGCTAGTTATAACTTGAGACAATGATGATGGATACATAAATGGCATGTCAATAAACACGAAAGTCACCACCAATTGGCAAGTGATCACTAGGATGAGTGTGATTAGGGAGACCTCCTAATACATGGTCTGAGTCACTAGAAGGTAGCTCTAAAAGACTTTTGGGCTCAAGATTATTTGAAGGTGAAAAAAAAATATAGTCTAGTGTACCTGTGAATGTTGGAGAACAATTAGTGAATTGCGGCTCCTCCCTTAGTTGACCATACAAGCTACAAAGTGGGATCGGTGCCACAAAGTTTCCATTTGTGGACATAGTGCCATCCAAAAAAGCTTTGGTAATATCTTCAGTAGAGGCCAGTTCTTTGGCTTGTGTCCTCTCAGCATTACCAGAAAGAAGATAACTATACACCTGCAACAATTAATCATCCAAAGATTAATTAGGTCTAACTTTTCAAGCCATCACACCATACAGCACCCCAAGAGATGTGCCTCCTTTTAACATACCTTGTCACTTGGAGTAGAGTTAAAATCTCCAGTAATGATAATAAATGGTCTGATGTTGAATTTCTCAATAACCTTATTTTGGAAAGACATCACATTGAGCAACAAATATTGTGCCTGAGCTAGTTTAACATCTGCCCAAGCTGGATCCCTGAAGACATCAAGAAAAGACACATATTTCACTGAATGCATCCACCTAATATCAATATCAACACTGATGGCAATTTTTCATTGTTTGGGCACAAAGTTCATGGAATTGCCCAATGAATAGAGATGGTTTGAAAGTAATATTTACCAAAACAAATGTGTATTCGCGATCAAAACTATGCAATTTGGAACATTGTAAACTCTGAAAGCTCCAATTACACCAACGCAATCCCGTTGTAGCCTCACTGAAGGTTCTACTGTTAAAATCAAACACAATGCTGTTGCTCGCAGATTGCAACTACCACTAGTTTAGTGCATCACTGATAAAAAATGGGAGAATGAAGAACTATTACTACCAGGTGTGGAACAGATGTGTCTTGTCTTCTGTCTCATCATATTGAAGTCACGCCTCTGGTTATGTGCAACTCAGAAATTATTTCCAGTGGACTGTTAATGTTCAATTTATGAAAAGCTTTAAAGGATGTGCAAATCTGTAATGTCGTCTTCTGCTTACAATAGCAATAAATTCTGCTCGAGGGAACAATGAGATATTATGTTTTCAAGCATCAGAATTTTCTTGCATGCCTTGTATCCTCTCTCTGATAACTGGTTTCCTAGGTCATAACACTTTCTTTCTTGTTCCTCTCCTCAAGACTAGGTCATTCCCATTTACCCCTCCATATTTTAGAGAAAAACCAAGTTAGGTGCTCTGTCTGTGTATATTATGGAGCCTACTTTAAATTCAGTTCACTGATATAGAAAGTGAGTTAGGCCAGGTATGACAAGATTTGGCTTATTTTAATTAAACATTTCTACAGTGAGAACTCAAAATGCATTGCTGTCCCTTGTGGAGATTCAGCACACAAGTCCTTTATGGCATAAAATTCGCCTCTTTGCTTTCTCTCCTCTGCCTTCCAAAGAAACATGAGTAAACAAAAAGAAGAAACAGATGAAATATATTACTAGTTACCTTCAACATCTCCTGAAGTTGAATTTTCATCTAGAGTTTCCCGGCTTCCAAATGAGACATTTGGAACTAGATCATTGTAATCTATAACAACCTTGTCAAGAAGCTCGAACCTTAAATGTCCACAAATTTCACATTAGAATCTTTCTGAATTAATCGACAAACAGAAAATAATGTGCATAACATAACTTACCTTGTTGGCCGATAAAATATACCACAACCATCACGTTTCTTTCCTGATCTCTGGACATAAGTACTAGCATATCCTCTACCCTCCAACTCAGGCTGGTAAAATGTTTCGTACTCATCCAACTCCTGATAATGACAAAACTTAAAACATGCATATGCCTAAAAGTTCAAACATGAGCGTAAGTATGCCTACATATATATAGTATACCTGCAGACATAGGAAATCGGCATTAAGAGAGAGTAAATAAGACAAAACAGCTTGAGAGCGGTTTTTCCACCTGCATGGAATATTTGACAATTAAAATTTGAAGTCCATTAAGGGCAACTAGCAAATCCATATTACAATTGCAAATGGAGAGACTGAACAAAGAAGTAGAAAATGGTAAAACACAAAAAAGAACAGCATCTTCAAGAAAAAAGATACAAATTACTTTATGTACATCAAGCAAAGTGGGGTGAGGATTCTGAATTCAAGAATGGATTGTCTTGGCTGGAAACGTGTTGTAACAGGTATTTCCACTTCCCATATTTCTACTCCAAATCTTTGCTTGCACCACCATTTCTGCACCAAATGTGGGATTAGGCATTCCTGCATCCCCAGCGACCTTCTAAATAAGTGCATGCTTAACAGCGCTCCTTTAAAAGGCTGCTGAAGAGCAGGAAAACTTTCCCCCATCCCATTTCCCATCACAACAAGGAAATTGAAGAGAACGAAAAGATCTGAGCAGAGGAACTGAGCGGGTGAATATAACTCACGATGATGTGGACAGACACATGCGCTCAAGGGTAACATCAGGTCCAGTCATCAGAGGATACAGTTAAGCTTCTCCGCTCTAACAGCCCTCCTAAAACTGCCTAGAAAAACAGAACAGAAGGTAAACTGAAAATCAGATTGACTCTCCCTTGATGTTTTAGAATTTGGAGCCAGCCAGCCAGCAGATCTGCAATGGAGCTGTACTGTAGTTTGAGAGATGAAAATTCCAGTTGTTCCCTGACGAATCAAACTTGAGAGTGTAACAGGGGAGCAGTAGTGGAGTTTGAGAGGAGAGTTCCGGTGGTTTCCTGAGAAAACAAACTTGAGTATCCAAATGTTTCATAGCAGGACGCCATTTCTGGTCCTTAGGAAGCTCAATAGCTCCTCAGTTCTCAACACATAGGGTAGCTGAGGAAATACTGACTTTGAGATCTTGAAATAGGTCAATAACCAGTTCATTTCTTGTGTTCCTGTGCACAGAGCTTTTAATTCTGCTTACTGGATCTGACAGTAGCTTGTGTTTTAAATGCCCATGTGATTGCATTCTGCCGAGGAAGGAAGCAACATCATACAGCACTCATGAATTGGGATCTGTGCCATCAAGAAAGAACTTGTGAATTTTCCAATTCCAACACAAGATCCAGCATACCTTTTTCTTTAACGCCATAGTCTCTTGTGCCCAATGGGTGCCATCAAGAACGAACTTGTGAATTTTCCAATTCCAACAGAAGAGCCAGCACACTTTTTTCTTTGACACCACAGTATCTTATTTCCAATGGCAAACGAGTTTGTAAGTGGAGACATTTCCGTATTTCTCAAGAAAGTATTATGCACAACACTCTAATATCTAGATGGAAGGGTTTGATTTTAGGAGACTAATCCTGAGACAATATTTAAAAGAACTTGTAAAAAAGCCTGTTTCAATTCGTAGAGACTCTTTTACAACCTGCACACGTGTCTTCTGGGGTGATCAGCTCTGGAATTGTCTTACACTGTTCCTTATAGGAATACCTGCTCAAACAAATAGAACTCCATTGTAATATATCCTCAAAAGCATATGTAGACATGGTGCTCCATTTTGTCAAAGTTTGTTTTACCGTTCAACTAAACCTATGGTCTTAGGTAATCTTGCTTTTCAAAAGGACAGAAAGCAATCTACAAAAGACGGAAACAATTTTATGACAAGAAGCCTTACTTCAAGCAAGACGAAGGTGAATGAGGAAAGAACGAACTTTTTACATAAGCCTGCAAAAATCAAACAATATTAATACCTGACCAAAGCTTTTGACATTCTTGTAAAACTGTGGTGTCTTTTACTATAGTTTTGTTTGTCTATATGAAGGGATATCTAGGTTCAATGGATAGCGATTCGGAAAAGCGAGGGGGACAAATAGTTTACTTAACTTTCTCGCACTCAACAATGATAAATATGTGAGTGCATCTTAAATCTTGTTTGTAGCCGCAAAGGCCATGTGTTAAAGAGAAACTTCACTCTGATGACTGGAATTCATGACACATGTCAGCACACACTTTTGTCCAACTCATCGCATCTGGGTATATTGCAGCACACATTTTTTTTCACCACATAGTCATTCATTTTCGTGCCATCTTATCAACAAAACTTTCATTTGACAACATGGTATAAAAGCCTACCATAATGTGTTTTTTTAAGAAATTTTGCCAGCCTCTAATCAGGCAACAAATCCCAATCCTATTACCAGACAAGGCGGATTGGTCTTATCTATCTTTAGCGACAAATGTTGTCTGAGTCTACAATAAGATTTGAGGATGTTACTTAGGTCGTTACAACAATGGTGTATTTCCAAGGTGGCTCAACCTTTTAAGATCTTATAGGTTTCAACACAGCTTACATATGGGGGTCTTGGGCTTCTTTATCATAGTAAGTTTGAAACTCATTCCACTTCTGAGATAATTTTCTTTCTCGGAAGGTTATTTTAACACTCAGGATATACTTTAGTTACAGGTCAGAAATAAGACCATGGGTTTTATGGAGGATGGAAAATCCAATATTGGATGACACAAATAAGCCTGGCTATTCTGAGGCTTATCTTTGTCATGTAAGATCAGGCTCAACAATGTCCTGTAGACTGTACCTAAATTTTTCTCCTATGAGTAAAATTTTGGATCAAAGGAACCACATACGTTTCGGCCAAAATGTTGTGCAGGAAGAATGGGGCACGCTTTCAAAGCAAGGCACTTGGACTCTTGTTCCTAGACCTGCAATAGGTAGTAAGTGGGGCTTCTGAACTAAGTTCCATGCTGCAGGATTCACTGCTAACGGCTACCTCAGCCGACTTGTGCGCACAGTGAAAAGTTTTGTAAAAGAGGGTGAGAGACATTTGTACACAAACTTCAAGAAGCTTATATGGTTTACACTTGATTGCAAAGGCTTTAACAGTTATATATTAAAGCATGTGTTATCATATATTTTGATATATTTGGGCTTGCCTCTGAGATAATCCAGAAGATTAAGATCATATTAAGCAGATACATGAGATACCAGATCTTTGGACTTCTACATTACTGCGGTAGAAGTTGAAATACAACTCCCACATAAAATCAGATGTGATTCTTCTGATTCTATCATTTACAGACAGCTTTCATATGTGTCACAACTATCAGGCGTGACATTAAAGTTGCGGTAAGTCAAGTAAGCCAATTTATCCAGCATCACAACGTGTGGCAGAATGCCTTCACAGTAGATACTGATGCCGACTATCTTGAGAATAACCTAAGGTCAACAACAGGTTATATTTTGGCAGCAATGTAATCGCAAGGGACAATGGCAATCTCAGCCCTATAGAAGCAGAAATAAAAGCTTCTGCAACGAGACTCACTTGCACCAGGCATACAACTGTCAGATATGCTTCATCTATTTCAGGATTTGCAGGTACATAACTGCATAACAACCTTACATGTTGATAATTCAGGATCACCAAAGACCCAGACTAGCTTCCAGCCACTAAACATCTTGATACTCAGGTATGTTTTGTCAGGGAGCAGTTAAAACATTCAAGTCTTAATTTTCAAAACTGTTCTACTGCAGAACAACTAGCAGATAGCATGATCTGCAGGATCCAAATCCAAGGACATGCAAAACCTCTTGGACATTTAAGCTATAAAAGTCATGCCAGACAAAGATTAATTTACTTCTGTCTTTCTTTCTTTTTAGGTTACGGTTCAGGTACTAGAGAAAGAGAAACTTTAATCTAATATTGAACGTTAATAAGGTGATGACTGGACTTGTACCCCGTTTTATTGCATGTGCCCCTAGCTGCACATGATTTATGTATGAAAGGTCTCATAGACCCAAGTGATCTTTCGTAAACATTAATATAATTTTTCTTCTTTCTTTCTTTTCCCATATTACTTCCAGATGAATACACTTAATCATGTTCTTTGATACATTATTCCATTCTGCATTGGCACTATGATAATGTTTAAGTTGCTTGCTTGTTCCTTGATGAATAATTAATTTCGCACAAATTCAAACTCAGATCATCCTAAACAATAACTTATGAACATTCTCAATAAGCATAAAGACCAAGGATAACCCACCTGAGCCAAAATGTTATGGGAAACAATGCGGAAAAGCCCATCTAATAAGAATTATAGCTTTTGAGTCAGTCATAACAAAATCTAACAGTTTTTTGTTGAAAAGATTGTTCAGTCTAACCTTTTCGTGTAAGATCACACCCGTGATCATCTACTCCGACAGGCACAAATCTTGGTTCCCATGACGTAAAATTCATTATCCAACGAACTCTCTGATTTAAATGCTGCAAAAAAGCTTCAGTAGTTGATCTGGTAGCAAACTCCTAGAAACATTCAAACATCCTTCCACTTCACTTTTCTGATTCACACAGAGAAAGAACCATAGCCCACATCAGCCACGATAAATTGCATGAGATGAGATAGCCCACCAAAAGTTTAGAGTCGACATGGATGCGGCTGGAAAACTCAAATCCTAATAGTGTGGAGATTCTAACAGCTCAATGTCCAAATAGGCACTCCATTTCTATTGAGGCTTTATCATGCAAGCAATTCAAATACCAAAAGCATCTGAAGGATTTCCAATTGTCAACAGTGATTTGAATGAGGAGAAGTTATGGAGGTCACTAATGAAGCTACTAACAACATGCCAACAAAACATGCTGGTGCCTTATGGATGACTTCACTCTTAACCATTGTACACAAGATGGAGCCTGCACATTTATTCTCAAACAAACAAAATGGACTAATCATCTGCATCTATGGAGGAAACTGGGCTTTCCTTAATTTCGCAAACACTGGAAACTGTACATAGTTATCATTGTTGTAACCATCATTGGGAGAGCATCAAAAATATATGCAAAGCATTTAGAACCCTTGCATTTAGATTGCAACCTTAGGTTATTCTCATAAGTTTGGCTAACGATTGCTTTTCAAGGAAATGGACTTCTATTCTTTGTTTCCCTGGGACACAGACATCCTTGAAAAGTCCTGTTCTATTTCTTTGGTGCTTATGCCTAGGTCCATAACTCAATCCCATCCCTAGCATGGGACTCCCAACTTCTTGATGTGGCATATATGTTTGCAAGTAGTGTATATGCAGCATCACACGTTGGATCCAAGGCTAAGGCATTTTCTGCAGCACGACGTCCTTGGTCAACCGAAACGTGTACTTTACAGGCACCAAGTAAAGATAGCCATGACATGACAGACGGCTCTAATGGCATGCTATTGATAAGTTCCTCAGCCTCATCAAGAAAGCCACCTTGGCCGAGCTGATGAAGCAAGCAATTATAATGCTCCACCATTGGTGAGACAGTCTGGTCTGAACATATAGAGAAGAAGTGCCCCCATCCATCACTGGTTAATTCAGCCAAGATGCAGACGGAAAGGATACTAATTAATGTAAGTTTATCTGGCAATGAACCATCTAACTTCATGCTTTGTGCAAGTTGAAGAACTCCATTGATATGACCGTGCTGAGCATGGCCTGCAATGATGGCATTCCATAGTATTGTATCACGCTTACTCACGTTATCAAATAGACTTTGACTGTCCTTTAAGCTCCCACACCTCCCATACATGTTTATTAGCGATGCCCCAATAACAGCATCTATTTTTTGTCCAGAAGTTAGAAGCAGAGTATGTATTAGTTTCCCTTCACCTAAGATTGTGGAGCTTAAAATTGCATTAAGGGCACTGATAAATGTGACCTTGTCTGGCATTATGCCCTCTAATTGCATTTGGTTGAAGAAGTACATTACTTGCTTCTGATGACCATGCTCAGCATATTTCATTATAAGGACATTCCAAGAAACCACTGTTTGATTACGCATCCTATCAAAGACTAGGTTGGCATCATTAAGGCTTCCATATTTCCCATATAAATTCACAAGCTCAGTCCCCATAAAACAATCCAATTGTAAACCACTGTACAAAATATGACTATGGACCCATCTGCCTCTACTTGAATTTGCTTGAAGAGCACATGCACGAAGCAGGGCTGTGAAGGTCGTTTCATTAGCAGTGATGTGCACATTTTGCATTTCCTGAAATAGCTGGACGGCTTTTTCCCCACATGAATGTTGGGCATATGCAGCAACTATGACATTCCAAGACACCAGATTACGCCGGACCATTTGGTTAAATGTCATATTTACATACTCCAGACACTTACACTTGCCATAGACGTTGACAAGGGAGGTTAGGATGATAATGTCAGTCTGCAAGCCGTGAATCAGTACAAATGAGTGGATCCACTTTCCATGAGCTAAACCTGCTAAGGTTGCTAATCCATCAAGAACACTAATTAAGGTCACTATGTTAGGCTTTGGGCCTCCCAGCTGCATTTTCTTAAACATTAAGAGTGCACTTTCTCCACAGTCATGTTGACTGTATGCAGAAATTATGGCAGACCAAGATACTACATCTGGCTTGGGTATTGCATCAAAGATTGTTTTAGCACAATTCAAGCTTCCTTGCTGAATATATGCAGACATCATTATATTCCATGAGAATACGTTCCTGCAATAAATTCTATCAAAAACTAAGCATGCATTCTCTACACTCCCACATCTGCGGTACATCTGAAGAAGAGAATTAGCTACAAATGTATCTTCTATAAAGCCATTTTTTATGGCTTGCACATGTGCCCACTTGCCCTGTGGCATGGGAAGGGAAGCTATTTCTGTAAGTTTGAAGGTGTTGTGGCATTCTTTTGAGTCCTTTGACATGCTCGTCTTTATTCTCGATGTATGAGGAGATATTAAACACCTTCTAAGAAGTAGCATTGAATTGAAACGCATGAAGCTGGCTTATCATGTTAGCAGAGAGGACATAATGATCATGTTTAGTCTATAAATTTCCAACATGTGGTTTATTAGTAAGCGAACTGTTTTTCTATTTCATCTTTTTGAATCAACCACAATTTGTCCTTCGATCTCTATGGTAGAGCTAGAAATAACTAAAAGTACACTAAAAATCTTAATCACCTGGGAGGAGCCCAAAAGGAGAAAAGGCTGGAAATTGACGTGTGGACGTAAGAGAAACGTAGAAAAAAGCGACTGCATGCTCTCAAGGTTCTCGACCCACCATCATCGTTAGGCAAAGCTCCTCCCACATTCTCGGTATTACTTAAAAATGTTTAGGGGTGTCTCGGTGCCGGTGTACCCTTTTCCGGGTGTGGCTCTTGGAAGCCAAAAACCCGTTTTCAGGCAAGAACTTTTGGCGAGAAAACATTTTGCAGAGATGTAGAAAACATGTATTGCCGATTATCCACTTGATGGGAGGGTTAATGGCTCCATAGGGCGAGCCAGGCCGAGCAGGGTGTAATGGCCTCCCCGGGGCCATTGGCCCATGTAATAATCGTGGGGGAGGCTATCTTGACTACCAGCGACATAGTCACCTGTGATTTACTGTGCAAGAAGACCGAGGAATGTGGAGAAGAAAATTACACGATTTAAGAAATCACTGTAATATGCAGTAACAGCCTCACCTCGATTATTACGTTTGAGAGCCACCAGCTAATCTGCTTATGTGATGTAAATGTTTAGTTGAAGCCAAAGTTTGTAATCTTATATAGATTGCAATTATTACAGCGGACATGGCATACATAGGTTTTCGTCTCTTAGGTGGCTTTGTTAAAACGAAAGAAGCTAGAATAAACTACTCATTAGGCACAACATCTAAATTTGAAGTATCTTTTCTTAATTTAAGTCCTAATGCATTGGAACTTTTCAAAATTTTGTGGACATTTCTGGTCATTTTTGTCGAATAAGGGACATATATTTGTGTATATAATTTGCTCAGTTCTGGTCATTTTTGCCGAATAAAGGACATAGTTGTGTATATCTTATCTTTTAAATTGGTTTTTCCAGTTGGGTAGAAACTTTTTTGAATTTTTTTTTATTCAATTTTCTAAGATTTTGAGGGTTTTTGGTGGCCGGAAAATAATTCTGATGTTCCAGAAATCGGGTTTCTTTGTTTTTTACACATTTTGGATTTTTTGCCTTTCTAAGGTTTTAAGGAGTTTCACTGCCTGGAAAAGTTCTTAATTCCGACCACGTTTGATTAATTTTCCCATCGTGGTATGCATGCCACGATTATTCAGAGATCGATATGTGGACATCCTTGAGTTCTTGCAGATGGCAGAGCATGCATGTTAGCTGGATTACGACGGTAGACCTAAGGGAGTAGGACTTTTTGGACAACAAACTCCACATCATGGATGTGCGGTGGCTGTCTACTCCCAAAAGAAGCATGGTGCAGACCGTACACTTCTTCCTTATGGAGTCTGATTTCATATCAGAGTAGGTTTTAGGTACCCTACCTTTGCTGAGCAAACGAAAGAGTAGGTTCAATGAACTTTTCATGTTATCATTGATTTTGGGATACATTCTCAATTCATATCTTCTTCAATCTCTGCAAGATGTTTCTGGTCAGGGTTTAATAGCATGGTATTTAGCAGCAGGTGAGCATGGTAGATTGGTCAAATATTTCGTTTATATATTTTCTGTTCCCTTTTGGAGCAGGCAGTCAATTGGGTCGATATTTGGAGAAGATGCACTTCATTGTGTTCAAGATCTTGCTCACATGCATCAGGGGCGTGTTGTTTTCTTTGGTATGTTATTTCCCCTAGACTACCCTTTCTCCTTTCCCTCCACTTGGGTGATCTACATGTCATGAAATCATAGTATTGCAAGCAAATGTTTTTTGCTCTCCTGCTCTAGAATCAGACTTAGATTTTTTGGTATTGGATGATGAGGAGTTTCTTGCCCATTTCACAGAGGGAGAGTAAAACCTGGATGAACAACGTTGGTATTTGGTCGGGAAATATTCCTGATTGTCCAAAAATCGGGAAAGATTTTTGCTATGATTTAGAATTTGGGTTTTTGTAGAATTTTTTCACCGGCGAGAAGAGGCGGTGCCAGATTTAGGCTTGAACAAAACATGTCGGCAAGCATGCCACGATTCAATTCAATGTACAGTAGTGGCTCTTGATTGTTTAAATGGCGTCGTGAATACATGGACAAGAGTTCTTGGAAGAGGAGCTTGGATTAAGCCATGTATAACAACCCAGCAAGCCAAGATCTATATAATGGGTTGGATGGGATAAAGTTTTGGTTAGCGAATTTTATGTGTCCAGGTTTTCTTCCTCCCTTTTTGAATGTTTCCGGCCCTTTGGTTTATTTGGGATTGATATGGAAGAGCGTATATATCGTCTGGAATGTGATTTTACCGGACAATTGAGGTGGTTAATCCGGACAAGCGGGGTGGTATTTGCGGACGTCTGGATGGGTAATCCAGACAAAACAGAGTGGGGTTTTATCGGACGTCTGGATTAACCAGTGGTTAATCCGGACAAAAACTAAGCGTAGAACTGCGCGGCGGGGTCGAAATTTTTGAACTGATGGTTCTTGCTGCTCCATGGGCGGCTTGATCTGGTTCAAAAAGCATCTCAATCCCTTTGTCTACCTCTTTAATGCTAGTTTGATGAAGAGAGGAAGAGATTTGAGGCAAAACAGAGCCGGGTGGATCAAAAAAAGCCCAAAAACAGTTGGTTTTGGGCTTCAAACCGCGCAGTTCTTAATGGGCTGATAACGGATGTCCGGTAAAACCACATCCCAGACGATATATACGGCCTTCCGGATTGATATAGTTTGTCAAGGTTTCGTGAATAAAGTAGCTTGGCTAAACTTCTGTTGTGGCGTATCAGTTTGGAGGTGTTGGAGTTGGAGGTGTTGGAGTTGCAAGGTATAACTGGCAAAGACTTCTAATAACATGCCAAAATTTCTGTTGTACATATCTTGAAGTTGTTTGCAAGAATTGTGATAGCGATGTCAGATATGCTGTGCCAGATTAACCAGTTGGTCCTGATTCTTTTCATCATTTACTTGAGTTGGAGTTGCAAGGTATAACTGGCAAAGACTTATAATAACATGTGCTAAATTTCTGTTGTACATCTTGAAGTAGACGATTGTTTGCAAGAACTGTAATAGTGATGTCTGATATGCTATGCTGCCAGATTAACCAGTTGGTCCTGATTCTTTTCATCGTTTACTTCAAGCTGAGGTGGTTTGAGTAGTGATGAACAGCAGCCCTGTTTGTCTTGAACAACAGCGCTTTGTTTTGATGGAATCTTTTGTGTCTATGTATTTGATCCTGAAAACATGAGGTATGTCACTGTTTTCTCTTCTTTTGGGCTGGAGGATTCCATATAACTATACCATTTGATGCTTATTTGCACAAACACATGCTTATCTTAAAGGTCTGGCCCTCTCCTTGGTTGCCTCTGCTACAACGAGTCTCAAGTCTGCTCTTAAGCAGGAGATGGAGTGAGCAAGTCTATGAGCAGATGTCCTGCTCATGGCAAAGCTTTCGGTGATTAGTCTAAGTCCTGTACGCTAGCTGTGCATTTTAATTTCAGACTGCTCAAAGACTCTTAATAGGTCTGGCTTTCACGAGTTCCAAATTCCTTCTGGGTGAACATGGTGCTAATCATGTAATTTAATCCATCACAAAAGCAGGGCTTGGCAATGATTTCTGCCAGTAAGGATACAGATCATGTCCTCATGTCAACTAGACATGCGCTAATCTATGCATGTATCTATTTTGCATGCAACATGGTATGCATTTAATAATTTTGATGCTATCTAATTAAACCCTAGACTGACATATTTTATCCATCTTCTTGAATCCAATCCAGGTGGGTATTTGTGTGCTACAGGCCGGAGTTCAGGCATGCCGCTAAAATATATTGTTCCAGAGGTCTGAGGTTTGACTTTTTGGTATGCAGCTTTCAATTTCGTTCTTGATTGCATTTACATCCTACTTTTTAACTATCATTGTGAATAGCAGAACATTGAGTTTGAAATTCTACTCGCCTACTCCAAGGAACGTATCTGAAGAGGGTTCTTCTCATGGACATGTCTTTTTTTTAAACATTTATCATCATCGTAGCATACCCATGCTTGGTGGAATGAAAGAATGGGCAGAACCTCCCGAGTGCATACATGGTTCTAATTGTGTTTGCTACCTCTTTCTTTTTAAGACATGTCTATCCATTTTGTGATTTCTTCATATTTTTGAGGTGCCAGTAAAAGAGGTCAAGCAGGCAAGCTTGAGTGTGCTTACCGAACTACATTTCAATAAGCATGCTAGGTGTGTGGGGATGCTGGAAAACCTATATATTTATTGTTGTGTTCCAGCGATCTCACATTATTAGGTAATAAAAAACTTTTTTGGGTTCTACATTTTGTTGAAGGCGCTTTATAGCAGCAAAGGAAATTTAGACTCCCGATTTTGGCTTCGATTTCACTAAACTACAAGCCGAATGCCCTCGCGTGGTATTCGGTTCGCAAAATCCGTTTTCTTCCCGTGGAAAAATCCGGCACATGGGGGTATTCGACCTGCTCAATCAACCATGCATAACTTGTAAGTCGAATACCCCATTTTGGAATGGGAGACCTTCCTTATTCGGCCCCTCCCCCTTACGTGTACATTATTATAAACCACGTCAGTAGCAATCTTTTTTCCACGGACGACGTTTTTTATTCAAATTTCTTGGACAAACATCTCATGTTTTAGACGAATGAATCTGAAACCAACAGACCCGAAATACAGAAACTGTGTAAGTAGACTAGGGGTCCAGCAGACCAGACCTGAAACTGTCTAAGCATACCAGACCCTGTTCATGTAAAGCAAAAGAAGACAAGACCAGACCAAGCATGAAACAGTTTGAATAGCAGACCAATACTGTGAACAAATTTAAAGAAAGAAAAAAACACCAAACATGGCTTTTTATTGATTTCAATCTTGTTCTTGCTCAGGACCATTCAAAACATTTTTATTATACAATGCAACATGTGAGCAAAGAAATGTTAAATGCTTGATCTTTCTCATGAACAAAATATTTCCTCCACATATACTCCATAAAATAGGACTCATACAATGCTTTGCGCATGCCGTATCGAGGGAGAGATCTCTTTACAGCACCCCATGTTGATTCAATCTTGTTGGTTTGAACACCAGTTTCTGGGTCCCTGAAATGCAGGCTGTGCTTCACAGTGCAATGCTCGAACTGTAACTGTTGCAACCATTCTGAATCATACCCTCTCCAACAATCACTGTAAATAATACTTCCAGGTGCTATGTACTTGTAAATAAGATCCACTAATGTTTCAGTTGTCCGATTTTCCACTGGCACTATGAACATCTTGTTAGATCCCCGCTCAATGCCTTCAAATATCCACTGTCCCTCAACTCTTCTGCCTCTATTATATTTCCGCTTGCCAAACTTGCACTCATCTATTTCCACAATTTTTCCAGGACCACCAATCTGAACACTGCGTTCCTGAATAGCAATAGCGCAAATATCACGACAATAGTTATACCACCATTGCCTGATATGTACGAATGCCACATTCACTCATAGCTACATCCTGTGGCATTTTCACACTCCAACAATACATTACCCCCAACATTTGCGGGAATGTCAATTTGCTTCCATAGAACCAAGTACCTTTACGAATAGAACAAGTGAAACTACAATGCTTACCTCTATATTTCCACTTCACTCTGTCTCTTGAGCCCTTTAAATTTCCTCGCAATTTCATAGTCTTCTAGCAATTCTCACACGCTCTTCTCCCTGGCAAGAAATCAACTTCTACACAAAGTGCAATTGCAGCTTCAGAACTGTGAGTCTTCTCTACTAATTGGGCAAAATTGGTGACATTCATGGGAGAATTTTGGAACTCCATTGAGAAAGAAGGGTTCAAACTAGACCCAAACACCAAATTCTTGAATTGAAACCAAAAGTGTTGAATCATGTACATTTTTTTAGTCTTTATAAACTCGATTTTGGAAGTAGTGGAGGAATTATGGAGAAGTGGTTGAATTATTTCGCAGTTTGGATCAATTAGATTAGTTCTGTGTAGTTCAACGGATCGTAGTGAGTGGTATCGGATCATCGTAGTTTGTTGAATGGGTTCTCTGAAACACGTTAGCAATTAATTTCGCTGTTGGATAAATGTTCATGGAAAACCGGCGGGGAAAAACTGACGGGAAGTTCTTTATCTAGTCCACGTGTAACAACAAGCCTACGTGGACGGGGGTTGGGGGGGTGGGGGGGGGGGAGGCCGCAAATAAGGAAGGCTGAAATACTGCATGGAATTTTGGAAGTCGAATACGAGGAACCACAAAAAATCCGCTATATCAGATTATACGAACGCATTTCCCTCCGATTACAGCGGGCAAACCTTCTGATCGAGCAACACAAGTGTTTTTTTACAGGTTTTACTTAAGCTTCGATTCTCAGTCTATCATTTTTGTTTCGGTTACCAGTTAGTTGCTTAGAAAACTTTGGATTCAACGGGCAGATGATCAAGCCTTCGTCAAGCCCCAGTACAATCACAGGTATGGTTTTTACAGTTTTAGGTCTAAAAAAATGCATGTTTATGGTTTAGTTCTAACAAATAAACATGCTAATATGGATGTATGGGGTATGGCAGCATGCTAACATGGAAATCTCGCATGATATATTCATCTCTTTCTCCTAAAGAGAAGAGACACTAAATCTCTTCACGAATGATCAAACACTAAATCTCTTCACAAAGTCCTGAAGAACAGAAAAGGGACCGTAGTCCTGGAACCAAACATCAAAACATCAAACATTTATGCTATGTGCATGCTTACAGTTTACTATTATGTGTCTATGAATATCCCAGCCATGGATCGCGAGGCCACTGTTTACGAATGATCGCGGCCCCTCCCCTGTACACCGCCCATTTCCTTTGTAATCTGGTTTCCGGTACTTTACAGAGCTCCTCCCTTCAGCAACTCAACTGCACTAGCGTAAGGTCTTCCTGAACTGAGAAATTAGTATTCCGAAGATGGCTGCCATGCTGTAGCACGTGTAACCTGTCTTGGCGTGCCCGAAAGTGGACCAAAATATGGCGTGGCCGATCTGTCCGCTGAACGCCAACCCTGCAGGCTGTCTCAATGCGTGGGCATGAAATATGCATGGTATCTGTGAAGAAGTGCTCAGCCTCCTCAATATCTGATCCGCTGTTGGACTCAAGGAGTCCGACAATCCGCAAATTCAAGGTTTTGTCCTCCAAATTCGCATTACGCTTTGCATCCCCTGTATGGGGACCTTCTGAAGGGAATGCTAAACTGGAGGCCTCTGCCGGCTCCATCTGAATAGCAATCTCTGTATAGGATGGGACGACAGTCTGAGTGGCTGCGTCCACAACTTCTCTAACCAGAGGAAGCATAAGGCATTCTTTGTCATTTGTAATAAAAGGTTATGTACACCTATGCCAATATAGAAATATTGTAGACCTTAGGTGACGCTGGATAACACGACAAAACAACCTTCTAGATCTTGAGTTTAAAAAAAAAGGAAAAAAAAAAGGGAGGAGGAATTAGCAAGAGGTTATTGCTTAAGCTTTATGTACATCTATTGGTAGCAAGCCTGAGCAAGTTTCACTTGGCTATTATGCCACAACAAGAGGGGCAATAGACCACCTCCACTTTGATTTGTGTTTCCTATTCATCATAAAAGATGCAACATCCTTAAAATGTTTTTGAGACATGTATGCACAACTTAATCTATTTGGCATTGTTATCCGTTATGATTAGGGCCTACTTGAGAAAGGCTATAACAGAGCAGCGCATAATGGATAACAATATGCTGACCAGCTGAGTGGTTTGCTTGGCCAGCTTAAAAAATCAATTTTGTATAGATCATTGAGACTCTAGTGAAGCATCATATTTGATTAGTTACTTTAGTGTGCATTTAATAAGCCGTAATAAGGTTGTGCTCTATTGGGTCTAAATAACTTGGCTTAAAACCGTAATAGTGGAGTTCGTAATGTCTAGTGTTTGTTATGAATCAAAACCCTGGATTAAAAGTTAAACCTATTTTAATAAAGTATGGGATCTTACAAAAGGTGCCCTCCTTAAGGATAACCCAAATGTGTTTGTCACAATATGTAGCTAATAAATACAAGCTATAAACTTCTATGTCCAAAATAGGGGGTAAATATCAAACCCTTTTGAGGGTTCTTGCAATGAGCACCCTTCCCTAACCATACCCCAATGTTGTTTCATACTATGGTTAAATCCCATGGCTCTATCTGAATGTATGATGTACGCATACCTTAAAAAGGGACTTGCAATTGTATTAGCTACGGAGCAAGAATGAGACAAGAGATTTTCACATCACAAATTTAAAATATCTAACTCCCATTCTAAATTCTAAAGTGCCTATGTTTTGGATACTCCAAATTGCTTTGAAAGTCATCCATGAAAATGAAGAACAAACCAAGACAACGAGGTACCTTAGATATGTGTCCACTTTATCAAAGCTAGAAATGCATAGCCACAATTTTGAAGCCTAGCATTAACATTGTTATTTAGCATTCATGATTTGTTTTGCATGCTTTTCTTTGAGAAATAAGCTTGAAACAAATAGCATTAGAAATTTCTATTCTATTTGCCATGCCAATCATAATGCACCATCAAACATAGAATTAGCTACTCTATTATTGGTTATCTATGATTGGAGGAGATTAAGGGATAAGATGATGCTAATCTTATTCTAGTGTATTACAGGAGCCAGAGCCATGCAATGGACGGTCTGATGGTGCCCTAATGTCATATCACGAGAAGCAACGACATCCAAATCACCTACTAACTCATGCAACGTAGAGAAAACTTTTACCTCAACTTTCAAATGCGGAGAAATTCCTAATCTCATCCGTCCAATTAGAATATCTCAATAATATTCAATCAACCCACCTCTCCAAGGGTTTGCCCTTCGGGCAACCCAGAAACCAAAAAACTTAGAAATGGTACAAAGAGAAATACGAACAAATTTTCACCTCTAGATAAAGATCAAACAATGTTTTCATTTCACCTTTAGAAAAAGATCAAACAATTGTAGCTATTGGATTGTCATAGACGCCAAGAATATGCAAAAACCAACCTTCTATTTAAAGAATGGTCCCCTTAACATGAGCAATTCAATAATGGATTTCTCTATTCATTACAATATTGTCACAAAAAAATCATTTTTATGAAATGAAAAATTAAATCTAAATTAAACCAAAGTTGGAAGCAAACAGAGTAGAAATGAAGATTATATGGTTGCTTGTTCTGATTTGAGTGATTTAGCACGACCTTATATGCCTCTATTGCTTGGCATAAGAAAATATATATAATACTCAGATACCTTCAAAATTCCATTGTTGTTCAAACGCTTATTCTAGTCCATTAGTATTGTTTGAATGCTCTATCCTTGCTCTTGCACTTAGAAACTATCATTTTCACGTTAATCCGTTGATTTGGTAATGCTCCACTCAAGGAAAGTGGTGATTTAACAAACAGAAGTTGCAATTATAAAAGATAAATGATTCTTTTAAGGTTGAAAATTTTATTATCAGGAACGGCGCTCCCAAAATTGGGAACGATGTTTTTAGAGACGCTTCACATGTTGGAGACGCCCGGCTTGATGTCCGGCTTGGTTTTGAGCTGCTGGGGTTGGAACTGGTTCAGCAGTTCGAGAAGGAGCGGCTCAGACGGTTTGCGTCCGTCTAAATTGTTTCATGTGAATGCCGTTAATGTAGCATGTGAGGCGTTCGTTAGTAACACCCACAGTTAGAACGTATCTTCAAGTTCCGAGAACGTTTATGTGTTGGGAATGCGTTTGAGAACAACGGGACAGAGTTTGGAATGGGATAACTATGCGTTAAACGTGAGCATTAACATGTAATCATGAGAATATACTGTGTGGCGACACTCCAAGAGATAGTTTTGGCACATTTGAAAAGAAATGCTGGTAAAGCTGAGGAATAGAAGTGTTGGTGGGGCAATGCATATCTTTGGACAAGTTTAGCTAGAGAAGAGGAGAAGATACAATTGAATAGCAAGCAAGTGGTTGGTGGGTAAGGGCTAGTATGCAAAAAATGAGAGGAGCCAGCTCACGAGCAATTGTCTTGGACATGAAGCATCAACTTGAATCATGAAACGGTTGAAGACGCGGGGCTCTTTAAATGCAAACCCTTAATAACCTTAAAAACCCCATTCATACATTTTGGCCTAACTTAACTAACCGTTCCAACGGCAGTGGGAAAGGGGGTTTAGTAAATAAGAAAAAATATTTTTCGGGCAATTTGGTAGTTTTCCTAGTATATAAATCAAAACAACGAAGACGAATTGTCAGCAGGCCTACAAAATGGCCGCCAGCGCCATTATTTTGCATACATAAATTCTTCGCTTTTCAACAGAATTGGCCCATCCGTCCTGCGCATAGCAGAAGCAGAAAAAATGTTGGCATTGGCATTGCTCTGCGTCGTATTTGCAGCTGGCAGCTATGGCGATGGCCATTCCGGTGCTCTGCCCAGCCGAAATCTGCTGCAAGCTTTTCCGAATCCAAATGCTTTGCCAAACCCAAATCTGGCCGCTGCTTATGCTGCGCTTCAAGCCTGGAAAATGGCAATTACAGGGGATCCGCAGGGCATTACTGCTACCTGGGTTGGGCCGGATGTGTGCAATTACAAAGGGGTTTTTTGTTCTCCGCCAAATGCATCCGCCTGCGATCAGATTGTCACCGGAATAGATCTGAACCATGGCTATTTGACTGGAGAATTGGTGCCGGAGTTGGGGTGGCTTTCTCAGCTGGTTCTGTTCCATATCAACACAAACTATTTCTGTGGTACAATTCCTGAATCTTTTGGGTTCCTGACACAGCTTTTCGAGCTCGACGTTAGCAATAACCGGCTTTCCGGTCCCTTTCCTTGCGTCGTTTTGAATCTTCCTACTCTCAAATACTTGGATCTTCGATATAATACTTTCGAAGGCGAGCTTCCTTCCGCATTGTTTGACAAAAAATTTGATGCGATTTTTGTGAATAACAACAAATTTACGGGCTGTTTGCCTGATAATCTGGGCAATTCGCCCATTTCGGTGGCAAATTTTGCAAACAATAACTTTGGGGGTCGGATTCCGTCCAGCATTGGCAATATGGGGAATACGCTAAACGAGATTCTGTTCATCAACAACAGATTGGAAGGCTGTTTGCCGGATCAGCTGGGGAAGCTTCAGAGCTTAAACGTATTTGATGTAAGCTTCAACGAGCTACAGGGGGAGCTCCCGCTGAGCCTGCAATGCCTTGTGCAATTAGAATATTTAGTTCTGGCAGACAATTTCTTCTTTGGAGACATTCCGGCAGGGATTTGCAAGCTGCCCAAGCTCCAAAATTTTACAGTGTCCAACAATTTCTTCACTTCTGAAAGCCCCACATGCCGGGAGCTGCCATACCAAGGCAAGATCTACGACAACAGAGGAAATTGTCTCCCCTACCAAAAATTACAGAGATCTCCGCTGCAATGCAAAGCATTTTTATCTTCTGCCCGATCCTGCTACCCGAGACCACCCCCTCCTTTTCGCCCAAAACCTTCCCCTGTTTATTCTCAGCCTGCCCCTTACTCCGGCAGCCCTCCATATCCATATCCATAGCCGCAAGCTTTTTTACTTTGAATTTGTATAAACTCTGTACTTTGACAGTTGATCATTGTTAACGACGTTGAAGAATGCATGACCATGCTTGATTCTTATTACAGATTCTGGTCTGCTCTCACTCTCTCGTGTTTCAGAAATAATATGTTGCTGGGGACCCGTTGCATTTATATGTATAATTTGAATTATTCTTTCTGAATGCAACCTACCTACTAATCGATATTTTGGCAGATTTTTTGCTGCCCATTTAAGTCCAAATTTTGGCATATTTGAGCTAGGCATTTGTCCTCAAATGTTGTGTAGAAGGGTCATTTTTCCATGTCTTTTAACTTGTCCCTTTGGCATCTTATGTTTGGTGAGTTGAATGCTCGTGTGCTAAAGTGATATACAAATAAGCAACTTGCACGAGCCATCTTTTAGCTTCATATGTATGACATATAATACCTATCTAAACTCGTCAATGCGCATTCAACATCTTTGTTGGCAAAGGAAAATCACCATTATTTGACTGCTTTATGCTTGATGATTTGCCACAGTACACTTGCTGTAGGACCATCTGCTCTTCACAAACACATCATCCAACTTGTACACATGCAAATTTGTCAACAACCCGTTGAACCTTTTCCTTTGCAATTGAAAACCATCATAACTTAGCATTCAATGCCTTGTAGCTTTGTATGTAATACTCTTAGATGTGTTCAACAA
Source organism: Isoetes engelmannii (assembly GCA_011763485.2). Lineage (NCBI taxonomy): Eukaryota > Viridiplantae > Streptophyta > Lycopodiopsida > Isoetales > Isoetaceae > Isoetes > Isoetes engelmannii. The sequence goes on from JAANSK020245943.1 coordinate 21,991, forward strand.
AACAGAAAGGGACTGCTTACAAAGTGCTTGATATTTTAATGTTGTATTTATTTTCTCGTGCATACTTGGGTAGCAAGTACCATTCGCTGTGACGTGAACATCAGGATATACTCACACTAGTGGTGCCCAAGAACTTTTTTTTTTCTTTTTTTTTCCAAGGCACTGTACACATGCACTAATTCCTATCATACTTCAGAATGTTTCAAGAGATGCTTGAGCTACAAAATTTCTTTGGGTTCTCAACATCTAAAAGTCAAAGACCTATGGCTGCTAAAGTTTCGATCATGGTGAATCCTGCGGTTTCATGATTCAATCTGGTCCGCTTCTTCAATTTTAGGACTAATTCACGTATGTTGTTACAAGTTGATTTCAATCGATTTTGTAGTAATCCAATGCATTTTGGGTATGATCAACTACCTTGTTGAGGAAGCAATTCGACTTCCTAAATAAGGATGCCTAGATTCGAAGGTAGCAATCACTGGATAATGCTAAATGGAGGATACCTTTCATGTAGATGAGAAGGGTGGGAGATCATAGAAAAAGGTACTTGAGTGTATCAGAGACGTATAAGGGTAAGCTGTTTGGAAGGGGAAACTTCCAAGAGCAGAAAGTTTCCTGGAAAAAACCTTGGCGGCGGCGCGACGAGCGGCGGCACCGCCAAGGTTTTTTCTAGGAAACTTTCTGCGAGCGGAGTTTACCGCCGTAACCACCGGGACCTTCAAAATTTCTTAAGAATTCGAAGAAGGGAGTGGATTAGATGCAGCGGCAATACAACAAAAACAAAATCAGAAGCTACAGAGACGCCAAATCAAAAGCGACAAAGCAATGGCGATACAGATTTTGGCTTTCCTAGTTTTTCTTTGGCCAGATTCATCTAACAACGAAAAAGGCATGTTCTGGCGAAGCTCCAACAAGATCTTTGCAGTGGAAGAATTGTTTCGGCGAAGCCCTAAGCTCTGCGATAGTAGTTGAAGCTTCTAAACTCTGCGATGGTAGGAGTGATATTAAAACAGAGTGCAGAATTTTTGCCACCAGAAATGTAATCCTTCGCGGCGCCACCAGAAACTCTGACCCAGAAAGTTACCCTAAAAAATATATAATTGAAATCGTAGGAGATTTGAAGGTCCCATTGGTTACCGGATAACTTACCATACTTGCCCAGTGGATGCTGCGACGGGCGCAGCTTAGTGGAGCAAACATGGTAAACTGGACCAAGCATCTTACCCTTACAATATTCCCTTTAAAAAATAGATTGTGCTCCTGAAATTGATCTTTTTGGACGAATTAAACATTTTATACGTATTAGAAAATTTTCTTCTTGCATTTTTGCATCATGACTAGTAGAGGCCTGCTATAAAACAACATACACGAGAAGGGCAAAATTAGTATTTTTTGAAAGCAAGACTTTAAAAACATCAGTTTTGAAATTAAAAAAAAAAATAGTAAGAATTTTATTAAATTTTTGTAAACAAGACATTGAAGGTTTTCAATAAATTATAGAGAATGGTATAGTTCGTGAGTACACTGTTCCCTATTCCCCTCAGCAAAATGGTGTTGTTGAACGCAAAAACCATACAATTATCAATGATGTTCGATGTATGCTTATTCATGCTGGTTTAAGCAACCAATTCTGGGCAGAAGCTGTGGCTACTGCTGTTTATGTACAGAATCGAACAATTTCCTCTTCTCTCAGAGATTCTACTCCTTTGCAATTATGGACGGGAGTGAAACCAAATGTTAA
>JAANSK020245944.1:0-13773 GCA_011763485.2 Isoetes engelmannii
GCATAACCTCAACCTGATATGACGGATTTTTTTTGCCGAAGATTGCCTACACAAAATTGTAAAATTGGCATGCATGATAGGGCTTTTCAAATCTTTGCTATGAGCAGCATACCCAGGCAGCATGCACGCCTTTATCGACAGGTGCAGCAAGGGCAAAACATTCCACTCGAGAGGTGAATAGAAAACCCATATATGTTTTTCAGTTTTTGGACTATCGCCTGAGGCAATCGGATCAGAAAAATCTCTTAAGAAAATATTTCCATCCGCCATGTCAGCAACGAATCCGCGAGACGAGAGTCGCGGTTTCTCTGCTCTGATAGCTGGCTATGGCGGTAGGCCGATCAACAGCGAAGAAGAAGGAAGAAAAAAAAAACAAGGCGTCGTTCTCCAAGCGTTGCCTTGTTTTCTATTTTTCTCCGCCGTTCATTGGCTTAGATCAAGATCTAATGGTGCCAAATATGGCCAAGTCATTTTTTAGGACACGTGAATAGGCTAGGCTTTCAGATATAGTGTCACCCAAGGTTAGGCTGTTGCGCTAAAAAAAAGAATTAAATCTGGCCGTCGACATTAGATTCAAGTTAATTATGGGTGAAGGCGGTTCGTAGATCGAAAAAAAGCATTATTACGTTTGATATCATAGTATGGAAACCTCCCTAGGCTCACGACCTGGGGAGGTTTAAAAAAAAAAAATGGGGGAGGTTTTGGGACCCTAACCCAATTCGGGAGTATATAATCTGATCGCTCTAAACTGCCAAAAAAAATTGTGGAAACTTACTCAGTACCAACTCCAACTCCACGAGGGCAACCCTCTATGCGACAGCACCTTGTTAGAAAGAAGTCAGCAGTTATTTTGTACCTGTTGGTCTGTTGGTGAGATGTCAAGTAACAAGGAAGACATGGCAGAAGCATACGCACTCGATTTGAACCTTCAAGCTTTTATCGCGCCGCGCCCTTTTCCGATCATTGTGACGGTTCTGCTCGAACTTTTGTTATGAGATGAAGAAAAGGAGGAAATACTTTGGCAATGTCTGACCTTTAGAAGTGGTTGAAAAATGAAAAGATGCTAAATCGGTGTTGTCAATGGCTTCCCATTTCAAGGGGGAATTAGCTGGAAGATGTAAGAAAACACTAATGGACGAAGCATTGTATTTTTTAGATCAATGTGGGTTCCAAATAGATGGTAGAAAGTGTGCTTACTTGTTGAAAGAGTGTGGAAGTTTTGAAACGTATTTTTTGGGCAAGCAGGTCCATGCCTACCTTCTTAGAAGTGGTCTGGAGAGCAACTTGATGATAGGTCAACATCTTGTTGAAATGTATCGCAAGTGTGCAAGCTTGACAGATGCAGAAAGAGTGTTTGATCGAATGCCAGTGCAGACTGCATTTTCGTGGACAAGCATGATCTCTGCTTGTGTTCAACAGGCTGACTGCAAACAAGCTATTCGACTTTTTGAGGAATCATGCTTGGATGGCGCGAGACATGACGAAATTACTATGATAAATATACTTAATGCAGCTGCCAATCTAGGATTCCTGTCAAAAGCTAAGGTAATTCATGCCTTTATTGTTCAAAGTGGGTTTGGGTCATTGCTTATTATTCAGAATGGACTCATCAATATGTATAGCAATTGTGGAAGTCTAGATGATGCTTGTAGGTCATTTAAGACCATGATTACCCGCGATACAGTATCTTGGAATACGATGATAGTAGCATTTTCTGACCATTGTTATGATAGAGACTCGTTGCAAGTTTTTAGACAAATGTATGCGATTGAGGCACCAAGCAAGGTAACTTTTCTCGCGCTTCTAGCTTCTTGTTCTAAACTGGCTGCCTTACCAGAGGGTAAACTGGTACACGCACATATTCTTGATAGTGGTCTTGTACTGAATGCTGTTCTAGGCACTGCTATCATTAATATGTATGGAAAGTGTGGAAGTGCTTCAAATGCAAGGAAGATATTTGATGCAATGCAAGCTCGAGATATAGTTTCTTGGAATTCTATGATTGGAGCTTATATGCAGGATGGAAATGTGAAGGATGCTATTCACCTCTTTCAAAAACTGCAACTGGAAGGCATAAAGCCTGACAAGGTAACAATTACTACTGCTCTTGCAGGATGTTCTTCTCTTGAAAATCTTACAGAGGGTAGACTTGTCCATGCAAGCATTCCTAAGATCTTGTTTCAATCAGACCCAATACTATCTACAAGCCTTGTTGATATGTATGGCAAATGTGGAAGCCTGCCAGATGCACAAGCTGTGTTCGATGAGCTGCCCAAGTCTGCCATTGCAGCACCGTGGAATGTCTTAATTGCAGCATATGCCCAACAGGGATATCCAAGGAATGCTTTTTTACTTTTTGAGACTATGCAATTGGAAAGTGTAGTTCAAGATAAAATAACTTTCATTAACCTGCTTGATGCCTGTAGCAATTCAACCATGTTGCCTCAAGGCTTTTTGATCCATGCTCACATTATCAAACATGAATTCAAGTCAGACCTTGTTCTTGAGAATGCACTTGTGAATATGTATAACAAATGTGGAAACTTAAGAGATGCATGCATTGTCTTTAGCAACATGAACAATTGGGATATTATAACCTGGAATTCCTTGATTATGACACACGTGCAGCATGGGCATGCAAGGCAGGCCATTCAACTTTATTACATAATGTACACTGAAAATATAAGACCTGATAAGTTCACATTTATGTATATTCTTGATGCTTGCATCCACATGAAAGCCATAGGAGAGGGTATCCAAGTCCATGAACAGATAGCATACTATGGATTAGAGACAGATGTTTTTGTTGGAACTGCCCTTGTAAATATGTATGGTAGATTTGGATATGTTCAAGATGCTCGGATTGTGTTTAATAAATTACTTCATACTGACATTATTTCTTGGAATGTTATGATTAGTGTTTATGCCTATAATTGTTACGATGAAGAGGCTCTTCAGCTTTTCCAAGATATGCATCTGAAAGACATAACACCAAATAGGAGCACTTTTTTGGCCATGCTAGATGCCTGTGCAAGTACATGTAATTTAGCACAGGGCGTGCTGATTCACAAACAAATCACTGAACGTGGTTATAGTTCAGAACTAGTCATGGGGACAGCCATCCTGACCATGTATAATAAATGTGGTAGTCTTGAAAATGCGGAAAAAGTATTTCAGAAAATGCATGATAAAGATGTTATTACATGGAGTGCCATGGTCACAGCATACATCCAACATGGGCACACTGATGGTACACTGAAGCTATTTCATGAGATGTTCAAGGAGCATATCATACCAGATGCTGAATCTGTAGCTCACATGCCTGAGCTTTGTACTGAGCAGGCAATTTTGTCAGAAGATTCAATTATTCATGCTTGCAGCTTAGGGGAGCAACCTGAGTCTGTCAAATACGTGGGAAATATGGTTATCAATCTGTATGGCAAGCAAGGTAATTTGAGCGGTGCCTGCAGGGTTTTCTATGAAATGCCAGAGCATGATGCCATATCGTGGAATAACATTGTTGCGGCGTATAGCCAACATGGCCAGTGTATCAATGCCCTTCTTTTCTTGCACCAGATGTATGTTGAAGGTGTGGAGTTCGATGCAGTTACATTTCTTACTATCTTTTCAGGATGCAGTCATGCAGGATTGGTAGATGTTGGCTTCCACTACTTCTCTTTGATGGAAGGAGATTACAGAATCGTGCCAGTAGCTGAGCACAACCATACCATGATTGACATCATTGGGAGAGCAGGGCAGTTGGATGAAGCAGCAGACTATATCAACAATATGCCTATCCATGTGGATTGCTCATCGTGGGTGGTTTTCATTGCTGCCTGCAAAGTTCATGGTGATTTAGAAAGTGGAAAATGGGCTGCAGAACATCTTTTCGGGATTGAAGCTAATGTACCAAATGTTGTGTGAAATCCTGCAATCAGCCATTGCCAGACTTGAGAAGGAAGAGTAACCGTATTATTTTTAAAAACATGTAGCAAGCGATCCATGATACAGACAAGACCTGTCGAGTTTAGTTGGCCATGCTCATGCCATTTCATGTGATGGATATATGTGTTTTTGGCCATCTCATGACAAATCTGTTTTAATTTTGCCATGTCGATGGCAAAGTGACAATATGAGGTTTTGGTCATCAGCATCAGGTGGACAAAAACTTACTTGGATTTCAAAGATAAACTAGATGACGTTGGCCAGATGCTGTCCTGCCTGATGTTGTGATTTGAGATAGAAATGAAGATGATCAAGCTGACGCATCACAAAAAATCCTGTGCTCTGCAAATCCATTCATGACAATTAGAGTGTTCCTTAACAACCCTGAGAATGCCTGGTTTATCAAAGGGAAATTTATAATTCTTCAGTAAATTCGAAATGAACAAATCAAATTTGCGGAAGATTCTGGGATGGATTTCAAAATGAATCAAGGCGATCTAACTTAATGGGCATCTTTGGGAGAGAATGAGCATTTGCTTTTGAGTTTTTGTCCTTAAGAATCGCTGGAGCTTCAACAGTTATTGCTGTGCTGGTTTGTTTAAGAATTTTGAAGATACGAAGGGTTTTGGTGAAGGATTAAGGACATTTTGGCAATTTCCTTTATCAAATTTGTGAACCTTATAAAGGCGTACACCAGCGAGATGAAATCTTACATTTTTGGGTAGGGTTAATTTGGACATTTCTAGCATATTTTATGGTGGATGGTTGAGATTGTAATCTTTTGTGGCTGGATGAGCCTACTTGGCCAATATCTATGTTAGCCCTCCTCATGATAGCTTTATGTTTTTCAATGGTTGTCTTCAGCTCCAATGCTTTGGGTGGGTTCTTGCATCTGTTGAAGGAATGCAATGACACTAGAGCGTTACAATAAGTCTAACTGTGCACAATCACATTATGAAAGACTTGAATCTGATGGGCGAATTGTTTTTTGAGGTTTTCTTCGGTTAGTTTTTATCTAAAATATTTTTGAGAAAATTCTAGTTATACCCCTCAAGTTTGCAAATATTTCAAAAATACCCTCCAAATGAAGGGTATATTCGTAAACATGGCAATAAAATTTTTATAGGATCTCAAACTAAAAAGTTTTCTTCGCAATCATTATAGATTAGGATAAGTTCTTTCCAACAAGATCAAATTCGTCTAAATCGGAGTTGAAATGCACAAGTTATGCTCATTTGACTTATTTTTTATAGCACTTATTTAAACTATCGTAACATGAAGGTTCCAACTCCATTTTAGATGATTCCAATGCTACTAGATAGGCCTTACTCTCATCTACAAGTTTCATGAAAGGCAACTTTTATATTTGATCGATCACAAAAACGTTATTGCCATTTGAGCCAAATACCCTGTTTCTAGGGGTATTTTTTGAAATATTTGCAAACTTGAGGGGTATATTTGGAATATTCCCAATATTTTTTCATTTGGATGAACATTTTGGTGATGTATCGGCCTGATAGGTTGGGTAGCTTAATTAATAATGCCCATAATGTTTTATGACCTATAAAAGATTGATGTGTATGAAAATGAACATGCAATTAATTTGGGCTTCTTTGGGAATTGCAAGCTTATAAGCAAAACTCCTCTTCCTCCAATTTCGCATTCCCCTTTGAAAAAATGAAGAATGGCACTGATGATTCTCTCCCTCCCCCAATCAAGAGATCACCCAAGAGACTTCGAGTTGTCGAGCATGCAACAAATCGTGTACTTGTGTTTCCGCCTCTTTCTGAAATGCGCAATAGGTTTGGCATGTATATCCTATGCTAGTTCAGGGCTGGCTAGAGTTTAATGAAGAAGACCAAATTCTTGAAAATAAGGACTTATTAAACTCAATGTCTTCTAAAAATCATATGTACTAAATATATGATTTTTGATAGTAGGAACATCATCATTCACTCACATGGTTTTAGTTTTTCTTTTCCTTTTTGTGGAAACTAACTATATCCATTAGAGGTATGTACTAAATATATGGTTTTTGATAGTAGGAACATTATCATTAACTCACATGGTTTTAGTTTTTCTTTTCCTTGACTATATCCATTAGAGGTACTCACTAGGAAGACCACATCAGTCAAAATGAATCAATAGAAAAAGGGTAGCATGAAAGAGATGAAGTATAACGAAAGAAGTTTACATGGCTACTCATGTTAGGAAAGGATGTGATTCTGGGGGCATATAGGACTAACCAATGAAGTCAATGGACATTTGACTTCACCATCAAGCATAAGAAAAAATTCAGACCGGTGTAATAGTCTACACCGGTCACCATAACTACTCAAATAATTCCTTAATTAAATCTCATTGCTTTTCACAACAACTCAAATTTTGTTGCATGGTCACATGAAAGATCGAGAGTCATGGATTGGCATCTAGTTTTCAAGAGTAATGATAAACCAGACTATCCATCTACTCTCCAATCAAACCAGAAGATTCCAAATGCTTAAACAAAACACAACTGACATTTCATCATATTGTATTATGTCTTAAAATTACACTTCACCATATCAAATACTATTATCTCAACTTCACACACTTCCCATATCGAATACTATTATCTCAACTTCACCAAAGTTTTTCGAGTCGAGCCCAATAAAAGAAAAAGTTCCATATACGACTAGTGCTAGCAAGAATTTTGTGCAAAGACTCTAATCAACAAACTCAGGCAATGTGCTATTGTTCATCATTAATACATGTCACCATAACTCACCTTGTCATGAAACCATAAATGCTGACCTTGTCATGGAACTAACTTTTTTGTTACTCCCAATCTTTATTGTACAAACCAACTTTTTTGTTACTCCCAATCTTTATTGTACAATAGAATAGAATAGAATAGAATAACATTTTTATCGTCCACAACAGTGACAGTGAAAAATGAATAATCACACAAGGGGGTTCCCCCCGGGGCATCCAGGCCATTGAGTTCCATTCTCTGCTGTTATAAACAAGGAAGAGTGGATATAGACTTTTGGCTCATGCACCTGCAATACAACTAGTCTTAATTGCCAAAATAGAGAAATACACACAAGTATTATGCGTCAAAGTTTACCAGCCGAATAGGCAAAATAGATGCGCGAAGTATTATTCGCGAAAATCCTTCTACTGCCATCAGACACTTGAAACCTGGAATAGAATCTTGTGCACTAAAAGCACCAAAAGATTTTGAATAGAAGTCATAGCATGATTAAGCAGATAACGAGGAAGGATATCTTAAGGGACGCTCACTTGAGAAGATACGTGAAGTTTCGAGAAGCAAATGCATCTAGTGCTATATCTTCCTGTTTTGAATAACTGGAAAGCTCACTTTCTTAAGTCTACATGGTTGATCAGTTAATGGAAAAGGAAAAATCAAAACCAACAAAAATCTCAACAGAGATACACCTCCAAGGGGGGCCATGCTCGCAAAAGCGTGAGATGCCAGTCATTGCAGGAAGAACATCAATGTGCACTACCTTAGGAACATTATTAGCCAAATGACCTGCAAAACTTGGAAAGGAAGCATAAAAGTAAGGATAAAAAATATATAACTGAATTCTGATGATGGCAAAAAAAACTTTATAACCACGGACTTACATTTTGAATGCAGTATAGCAAGGGCATGTCCACCAGGGTAATTGGAATATGATGCTGCTGATGTAATCATCACATATGCAGCACTGTCAACTCACAGACACTCCAGTAAGCACTTCATGTCAAATAAAGAAGACAACCCAGTGTCTATTACTTACCTTGCCACTAGAAGTACACAACCCAGTCTAAAAAAACCCAACCTTTTCCTGCGGTTATTGTATCTGCAATAGCATCGAGTTAGTTGCCATGCTGCATCAACTTTGAAGATGGCTGGAAAATGTAAAAGCTCACATCCGAATGGCAGCAACTGAAGCAGCCATATTTAGCATAGGAATACAAATTAATATGAACCGCAACTCCTATTCAACATTATATTAATTAGGACCCAAATTTAATAAACCACAATGACGTATATGAGTGCATCCAACTCTAACCTTATGCGGAAGGGCTGAGTAAAGAATAATGAATAGAAGAATAGGAATCACAAATTGCCTTGTTCTTCGTTCAAGTGCCAGAGCAATCTAAAAGGATAATGCAGAAACTATCAAAATCTTATAAAGATCAACATGCATAATCTTTATCGTATCTATATAAATGTTAATACCAGCGAAAATGGGAAGGCCGCAAGCATAGAACGTGGAAGAGCAGATGTGAAATACCAGTACACAGGTGATACCTGGACGCACACGGTTAAAATTATTGCAGATACACTAAATTTGTTTTTTAATTAGCAGGAAACATACCCCCCATTCCGAACTGCGGTTTAGAACAGAATTAAACCAAAAGACTTCTAGTTCTGGCCAAACCAAACGCCTCCACATTATAGAATCAACCACCAAGGTTAGTCCTGCCATGGTACAACTAACGTTCACTATTTGTAATCTCCAAACACCAAAAGAGATTGTCTAGCAGGTATCAATTCTACATTTTGGCTGATGAATGCAAAAGATATGTCGGAGAGATAAATCCTATGCCTATCATTAAGTACACATAACATGTTGATCAAAGTATGCTATGCTAAATAATAATTAGTTAATTCTTGTCAAAGATGAGAACCCTTCAGTGTTTGACTCATACGTGGCGATTTGAAGTATGGAGATTTCCCATATGCCTTCATAAGGTGAATCCTGTACAGTCTTAGATATGCCCATCAATGTCGAGCACTCAGAAGAAAAGATCAGCAAAAGCCATTATTTGAATAAACAGTTCCATCTCATGTATGTTCCAGGTAGCATATTTGCAGTTAAGAAAACATCAGACAATGTTCAGCACCCTAGCCTGTATACGCAATACAATACGCTAACACTTTGTAAGGCACTTGCCAAACCAACCAAGAGCTGTCAATTACCAAACCCAGCTGAACATTTGTGTATTAAACAAAACAGTGATAGAAGAAGGCATACCGATACTTACTAATGCGCTTGACACACAGCAGCACACAGCTTCCCAGAAAAAGATAGATTTAGTCTGCCGGAAACAACCCCCAAACAATAAAAAACAAAACCAACATTTAACCTTTGTTATTTAACAAATGGATAGCAAGTATAACATGGTACATTGGTCAGACATCCAATTCTGAGCGCACAAAAACCTACCAATAACAGAGTCATCCCTACTGGCGCCAATAACAGAGCCACATCACACCGAAAGACTGCTGCTGTGAAAACCTGGAGGAAAATCAAGAAGGAAAACAGGACAGCTCATGAGTTCGATACCTAACCACTGTAACACAACTAAATGATGAAGCAAGATAGATGTACTTACTAGTATTCCCAGTGCAGATTTTGCTTGGCCTTTGATCCAATAGCTGAACGCTAAAGTAACTGCATGGCATAATATGCCCCATATAGGTCTTATTATGAAGAATATTTCTTGAGAATGATTTACCTTGATACAATTTAAAAAAAAAAATCCAACAACCAAAGAAATGCCACTTCTCTATTCTACCATGCATCACTATCCACTTGCCTATGGACAACCGAATTCATGCAAATTCATTGAGCTTTACTTCAAAAATACAGGAGACAATGCCATGTCAACTTACTCTGGAAGAAGTCATCCTGTTTTAGTTCATCTTATATTTGTAAATGAAACAGAACATGATTACAATGACACTGCCATAAACACATCCAACTTTTCTGAAGTGGTTATATACCAAGAGCTAATGCAAAAACGTTCGGCAATGGCCTTGTCGAATAAAATAACAAATGAAATTGCATAGCATTGATCAATGCAAACGCATTTGCAACAGGAACTCCAAATTGCTGTCTAATCTGCACGTCATACATGAAATTAGAACAGTGAAAGAAAAATACCAAGGGAATAGTTATCCTAAACGCTTTCACTTATGTTTAACAACAAAAGAAAAGATCCTGATAAACAAAATGCTTCATTGGCTCAACAAACTAATAATCTAAGCAGCTTACATCTAACCTTCACTTATGCAAGTGTAAGTTCCATGAAATGCTGTATGAACTGGAACACTATATGTGTAGAACCAAAGAGGACACATGACATGCCCTTGTTTTAACTGGAAATAACATGCAGAGAACTACATAGAATCTTTCTGTCTGAGCCATATGGTAGCTAGAGTCACTGAATGGCACTGGCTCGTGTTAATATGGAGAAAATACCACGTAGATAAGAAAACAGTTCCCAAAAAGGGAGTAGGGAAATCTGAGCAGACAGATTCAATAGGCTATATAAAAGACCGTCATGGTTATTTTGATTGGATACCCAAAACATAAAAAACCAGGTCTATGTGACATTCCAGTTCTCTCTTATCAACTGTATTTGCAGTATATTCTCACTCAAAAAGACAACATCCAATTGAAAAAACAGCCAACAAAATTTGAGGGAATTTTCGTACCTGTTTGCGCATCAAATGCAATGCCGAAAGGGTTAAAACACCCAGTACACTACGAACTGCACCAATACAACAATAGTGAGGAATAACAACTGTTGATTTTCATAAGAAAAGAAATGCTCATATGAACCTATGATATTTTCTGCAACTTCTATCATAGAACATAACTAGTTGATATTAGATTATACATGACAATGAAAAATCAATCTTAAAAAATGAGAATTAAAAAAGGTCTTACCGACATACAATGAAAAAAGCTTTGGTAATCGCAAAAGGTTTGCGAGCACTATAAATGGAGTAGATAATAGAGATACAACAATTGCACCTGAAAAGTGAACATATTGCAGATGAGCAAGAAATTGAATAGGTAGATGAAATCTGGTGGCCACGCGTATTCACAGACCTATGAAAGTGCGTGGTACGACGCCAGGAAACTCTAAATGATCATACTGTGAGTACCAAATAAACAATTCAGCACTTTATAAACAATCCTTTCATAAATCCGTCTGCAAGACTTACCCTCTCAATTTCAAACTGGTGATATAGAAGATCGTGCATTGCCTAAAGAACAAGAGTACAAAATTAGCTTGCTCCAATCAAGATACCAATTCATTTCTAAGCACATGCAAGACAGTGGGTCTCATAGATCCCCCAAACATTGACAAAATAATTCCTTTATAATGCTAATTAGACATCACTTTGCAAAACACTATCAGGAAAAACTTTCACCCTTCACTAGCATGCTTGGTGTTTTCGGCTAAAGTACTCAGCCGTTGACATTATAGAATTCAATTCATATATAAGTTAAACACAGGTTTCATACAATACAAAATAAAATTTCATTAATTCAAGTGCATTAATCTCCTATACCCCTTCTGTCCAGCCGTTCCATGAGTTTTATGTTACAAAAAAAAAAAAAAAAAAAAAAAAAACTCAAAAATCAGGCCAGTGAGCTAAAACAAAATTGGATCAGCCCATTCATTTTCCTTTTCAGGATGACAGGGACAGACCATTTTTTCTCATTACCATTTACCTGGATGTTGAAGCTTTCTTCAACCTTTGTATAGGGGGCCATCAGGACGTGGAAAATAGCAATACCAATATTCAGAATATCCCATCCTGTGAGCAAGTAGCCAACTGATCAGAAACCAGGTCAATGTCTCAAGTTAGATTCGGCATCTATAAAAAGAACCTACTGTCGATCGAGCTGCTGTGTAGAGCCATTGTCACAGGTACGAGCTTGAACTAAATTACGAGCCCGTTATCAGCCTCTCGCCATGGTCTTTAGAAAAGTCCTAGAATATGAATATGCCACAAAGATACCTACAATTCTTGCCCGCTGCCATTTCCATGATAGGGCGAAGAAACTTTGTTATTTTTATGAATCACCTGCGATCTTAGATGGTGCCAAGCACTCAGAACTCTATATCGTTTGCCGGTTCATGAAACCGTATGTTTATTACATAGGTCAATGGTTGAAGGGGTTTATTGTATATAGGTTTCCGTATGAGAAAAGGGGCAAAAAGAATCCTTTTGTTTCCTGTATTTGTGGAAGGCCCGATAGGGTTCGAGCATGGCGGACCATGGTTTGATGCAGGGCGCTCAAAACAGAAGGTAGGCATTCTATTCTTGAATGCCCATGTCGCATGCACGGCGAAGCAGGCCTCCGTGGATTGTATAAGTTTCGAGCTTGGAGCAAATCGCTTCAGGTAATTCCTTCTCTTCTTTCTGTCTTTGCTCTCAGATTTAGGCTTCCTTGCTGTTTGTGTGTTTGTTTAATGAGGAGGGAGGCTGGGAGGGGAGGCCGGCCTGGCAAGCATGCCCAAGTAGTTCCCCTTCGGGAACATCTACTGTGGAGACATCCAGGCATAAAATTGAGGATGAGGGTATAGGCCTCATAGATGTAAGTGTGACTTTGGAAATGGCGGGCATGGATGCTCCCCCCGGAGTTCTATGATTTGCTTGTTCAGTTCTGTGAGAGAGATTGCTTTGCAGGGCTTGTTGCAGCAGAAAGAGAAAGTAATCTAGATTACTTACATTATCAATGCATTTTCAGGGCCGCTTTGAAGGCTCTGAGACTTGTAAATTTGGCATAATGAGGAGATTTGCATGGGGATCTAAGAAGCCTATTGGGGCGGTCCTTGTGTGCAAAGCATTGAAGAATACTCGGCTCCATTGCTTCGAGGGCCTCATTGGATATTGCATGAAGGATATGTGTAAGCCACACTTCACGCTGCACATTAAAAATGTTTATGAGAGGCAGTTGGAGATGGGCAAAGATCTATGTTTGCTCTATGGTGCTGGGGACATGAAACACGTTGTTGTTCTTGATAACAGAAGAAAATAGGGCCTTCATTAAAAAAAAAAACACAAGAGATCCTCATCGTTCGGGTAGTGAGGGGTCTCCTGAATGGCGATTAGCAGTAGCTGCATCTTTCAGGCTGATTACTAAATTGTATCAACTTTTGGTCAAAGCATAATGGACTTTCTGAACGAATGAGCTAAGACTCCTTTCCCAGAGTAAAAGCCAACAGTCCAATGGCTGATAAGACAAAATCATTCAAGTTTGATCATATTAAATCCCTGTCCAAGAGCATCTGGAACAATTTAGAGAAAAAAGTGTTTTCTTTAAGACTGGGGGTATTGGCAGCAGCTTCATCTTTCAGGCTAAAAACTACATCATATAAACTTTGAGTTGAAGCACGAACGCCGAACGCCTCGCTTGACAGTATTCTGCAGCCGCCTCCTAGACCATTTTGCTCCTTCCATTGAACAACTATATACTAAGCTTTTGGGCATTACAGATGATGGAAAAGGAAGCTTTTCCTCTATTATATCAACCTAGCATTCCACTAAACTTTCCATCAGTTCTGATCTGCTGAAGTTGCATATTCATGCAACCATCCTTCCTTGGCTTGATCCATAGAAGATGATGCCTTATATTTACTAAATAATTCATTTGAAGACATTTTCCTGCATTGTTTGTACTAAAGGCAACCTTAAAAACACGTACTATTTTAGTAAGCACTAAGCAACAATTTGTGGTCTTACCTCAATGATTTGCCACTTGCAGTCACCCTCTCCTTGTTTCGGGGGTAGTGCTTTCCATTTGGGCAGCTTCCATTCGACTGTAAAGGATGATTATGAAATGACACTCAATGTAAACTTTGTGGTCAAAGAGGTCATGTCGCCTTGTGATTTCGAACTACCTGTCGCTCTTCCGAACGATGACGGGCGGGCAACTTTGCCACCCCGGAACCGCAAATTGACTCTGCCATCGGTCTCAGAATGCCAGCATTACTGGGTTCTTTCTCTTGGGTTCTGTGATCAAA